>JAECUM010003924.1:0-132080 GCA_016617855.1 Megalonaias nervosa | reverse complement strand
GAAAGACGTCGATGACACAAAACAAATATTTGTAGCCACGATTGTAGTTGGCCAAATGAGAGACATCAGCTAAATCGACTTGCCATTGATGATCGATGCTCTCCACTCGGGTGGGACTTCTGGAAAATTTTCGTCGAATGGGTTTGTGTAAGGTGTACGTGGCTTGTTCTTGTAACCAGCGTTGCACATGAGGTAAACGGATACTTTTCAGTCGAGTTTTGTCAGCACGATACAATTTCTGAACTCCTCCGTAACCTGCGGGATGGGCTGGATCGTAGTAAATGCTGGCTAACACCTTCTCCATGTTTTAGTAAGTGATGCACTCGTCACTGATGCTACTCTGAATGGGACGAGGGGGTGGTTTAGAAATGGTTTTACGTGTCCGATGTTCCACGGGTGTAGAAGTGGAAGATAGTGGTAGTGGTGGTGGTGGTGGTAATGGGATGGCTTGGTCTTCTTTTCTTTTTTTACTTCTGGTTTCCCTTCTTTCTTTTTCACTTCTGTCGAAGGAGGAGTGGACATCATCTTTTTAACACAAGCTTTAAATTCTTCTCGTTGCGGTGTAGGGGAAGGGGTCAACAAGGACGCTGCAATCTTACTATGGATGGGAGCTGCTGACGGTGTTTGAAAGACTTCTCTTGCCTCTTCTTCCTCAGGCAACCGTGGGGCTGACTTTGTCTTGACCACTGGGAGTGGTAGTGGTTGTGGTGGTAGTGGTGTGAACTTTTCATCAAGGCCTTAAAATCTTTCAGAGTGGGTTGAGCTGTTTCGTCTAAAGCTTTTTAGTGAAAGAGTTGCAGTCGTTGCAGCAAATGACCGTACCGTTGAGATTTTTCCGTTTCTGACAAATCGCTGCGATCTGTCAACGATTGCAGTTCATGTTGTAACTGGGACATCTCGGTCAAATGAGGATTGGGAGGTAAATGTGGGGTTGGTTGTTCTTGCCAACGATGGTATTCCATCCATCGTTTGTAAGGGACTAAAGTCAGTTTTCGTCCTTCCATCAGATTTCAAGGATCACGTCTGAGATCTTTTGACTCCAGTGTCCTCCTTTTGTCTTCTTGGTCTTTTATCTTGGAATTAGGTCAGGTATAATATGTCCCATTGCACTCAGTATAGGTTTCGCTACATTGGCAATAAGTCCTAACAGGGGTAAAAATCCTCCGCGTTGCACCAACGTCTTTTTCTTTTGACGAATGGGTATTTTCTTTTGGACCATTTGGCGAGGAACGTGTCGATGTTTGGCTAAGCAATTTTTCTGATGTTTAGTCAAAGGTATTGTGCCTTTCAAGACGTTCAGGCAACATTCGCTCACCGTATCGATGACATCTTTGGAGGCAGTTTGAATGAGTTGTTTTCGCATGGGTGGAGGAGCTTTGGACAGGGCAGACAACATGTCCCAATGTTTGACTAAACGAGGAGGCTGTCCTTTCCTTTTCTTTCCTTTGGGGGTAGAAGAGGAATGTGTTTTTTTGGGTGACATCTTTGTTTGTTGATTCCGGGACACACACCAAAAATACACTAACGTCGATGACTTGTCACACGGCCTTTTATCCTTTTTTGCACTGTCGCTTCGTCATAAAGGTGACGATGTGTTTTCCAGAATCCCCAAAGAATCCTCCTCTGTGGCGGCTCCTCTTTTTCTTTGGACGAGTGTGTCTTTTCTGGGGGTGACGTCGATGTTTGGGTAAGCATTTTTTCTCATGAGGAGACTGTCTTTTTCTTTTTCCTTTCTGGACAAGAGAACGACGATGAGGTGACATCTTTTGGTGTACGACATACACTCACATCCACGGCTCGACATGCGTCTTTTATCTTATTTTTTTTTTTGTTGAACCTGTCCTTTACCCTTGTGACATAATTATCGGCTATCTTATCGAATTCAAGGAAAGTGCCAAAGAAACCTCCCTTTTGGTGGCTTCTCCTTTTTGTTTGGACGAGTGTGTCTTTTCAGAGAGTGTCGCCGATGTTCGGTTAAGCGTTTCTTAGGATGAGGTGACTGTTTTTTTTCGTTTTCCTTTTCCTTTTTGGACCGAAGAAGAACGACGATGGTAACGGTGTACACTTCTTGGAGGGGACATCTTTGGGCGTGCAGCAGCACAAAAACACTGATCCGTATTGTTTGCCTCGGGTCTTTTTTATACTGGAATGCGTCGCCACTGATTGTCTTTACGTCCTATCAACTTGATGACAGGCAACACACGTCGTGGAGGAGTTCGCAACGGACTGAATCGGGACAGTTCTTGCTTGGACAAATCCAGTAAACTCTGTAACACACCCGTTCTCTCTTGGACTTTGATTTTGGGGGCAGGTACTTTGTGAGCAGCGGCCACAGCCGCTAAAGAGGAAGAGGGTGTCACCGCTGAAGGAGAAGTTTTTGGAGACACTCTCTTGCGAGTAGAAGCTGTTTTCTGTGGACTTTTCTTTTTCTTTTTCTGAGGCTGTGACCTGGTCTTGACACCGTTGCTCTTTTCTTTTTCTTCTGGGCACGTTTTGGCGTGGCTTTTTTCTTGGGGACGACTTTGGGAGCATTAGGATCCCATTTTAAGAGGGAACGAATGATGACACCTCCTAGAGAACCGCTACCTCCAGGTTTCAAAATAATTTGCTTTTTGGTTTGAGTGTCGATGCGAGAATCGGCTAGTTGCGTCAAGGCGCCTTTGTTTCTCGCTCTCAAAAAAAACAAAAACGTTTGGTTTGATGTGGAATCTGAATGATGCCTTTCAGTAACTGACGTGCTGTCACCGTAAACCATCGTAAGATTTCTTTGAGACTAGCTTCTAAGACACGAGCACGTATTTGTGGATTTTTTTCGCGACTGATACCGTACAGGCACGAATCAATTTAATGGGATGATGAGACTGAAGGGACGTCATGTTGACGATGTGTGAGACAGAGTCAAAGTGACCGAGGTTTTTATAGATTTTTTTTTGAGTGGGGTCGTCGTACGCATTTGTCAGCCAAGGCGTTCCTAACTGTTTGGCTAAGACTTGTACTTGCGATTGATCTCTAGGGCTTTTGAACAACACCACGTAATGAGCATTGAGACTGATGGTACGATAGGCTTTACTTTGTTGAAACAAATTTTGGGTGATGTAAATGACACTGGCATTACGATGGGCGTAAACCACAGTTTAATTTCTTCTTCGTCTTCTCCTAACATGTTGTCAAAAATAACCAAATGAGTTTGACGAGGGTCAGACACGATCCCGTCGTCCTCGCCAGGAATGCCTTCCACAAAGACGATGGAATCGCCTTGACTTTCTCGCAGAAGGCTGTACGCCGATTGCCACTCTTTGTAACACCACACGATGCGTTGAGGGGGACGATCGATCAAATGATGTTTATGTTCGATCAAACGTTTGACAAATTCGGTTTTGCCTGAACCGCTCGGTCCGGCAATGAGCATGTTAAAGGGATGGCGAAGATACAAGGCCTCCCAACTAGTCCGATCTACGTGTTCGTCAATGACTTTGAAAGTGGAGGAAGAGGGAGCAGAGACAGTAGAGGTAGCCATAGTAGTGTAAGAAATGTCACTTTTGACACGAAGACAGACAAGACAAGAGTTTTTATACTTTTATCAGGACACGTTTATTGTCATCTTTAAAAGTGAACAACACGAAAGACAAAATACATAAAAGCCAAATGGCTAAGTACATGAACAAAAGAAACATCAAAACGATCATAGTGGAATATAAACAAGTCTCTGTACAACATTTGTGATGATCAAGAGGTGAAATCGTAGGGGTACTGTGTAATGTTCTGAGAGTCTCTACACTCCTTGGCACAATCACACAAGAGTCCTCCCGGAATGGTCTTTCAGGGATGTCGATCACGGTCCTGTCCTGAAGAGAGTGGTTTTCCTCGGTCACGACTTCTTCTTCTTCTTCTTCTGGCACTGTCACTAACACTGGTTTAAAAGTTACTTTTTTCACGGAACGTTTTAATTTTTTAGGATTACAAATCTTTGGCATAGTGTGCCACTTCTTTTGTCCATGCCTCAAACCCCAACTTTTCCAGTCACGTACATCTTTCCAGTGAGGGTGTAAGTCACAAGCTACACACACGTCGTCGTACACATCTTCAGTGCCTAAAAGTTGACGAATCTTGTTTTCCCGTAGAGGTTGAGAAGTATCAAGATGAAAGCGCAAAGCTTTGAGCAGAATGAGTCTCTCGTGTACATTTAAAGGGACCACTTTCATGTTTTTGGGAGTGGTAGGTACTGTTCGTAAAGAGTCCACAAGGAATCGGCTGGTAAAGGAAATCCCAGAAAGCAAGTCACTAAGACACACACTACACGTCGACCCCAATTCAATGGACACAGTTCTCGTAATAGACGATCGTAATCCTCTATCGTTTCAATAGTGTCATTGATTTCCTTCTGTTGTATCACGAATGATAAAGGTCGTGGCATGGTAGTCTGTTTTTATACCTATTTTCTCTTACCTCAATCACTCTTTGGTGTCAGGTAATAAGTGTACTTTTTGAATAGCTTCGATTTGATTTTAGCACCGTACCAAAAAAGTTGAGTCACTAACTCACACATCACACGTCGCACAGAAGTTTCCTCTTGAACTAGAAGGAATTGTTCTTGTAAAGATTTGTTGTAATCCTCTAACTTGTCCGTTGGAATTCGATATCCTAATATCACCTTGTAAGTTGAATGAGTGGTATCCAAAAATTTATGAATTTCACGCGATTCGTCAATGTCTGACCACTGGAACACTTTCATCAGAATCAGTCTTCTTATAGCATTGAGGTACCAGTGGTTCCAACATCGGTGACGTAACGGATGCAATGGTTCTTTGCGTTTCACTTGTATTTTGCCGAACTCACGGTAGATGCGTTCTCTCAATTCCACAGGCAAAGCACGAATGTTCTCTTGTAAAGTATCCATAACCATGTCAGTCAAACACTTCTCCTAGAGCGTAAGTAATGGACAAAGTGAGTAATTTCTGACCACTGCCATTCCAGGAAACGGTCAAAAATGTCAATAAAATCTTCAAATGTAAATGGCCTAAAGCGAAATAGTAGAACGAAAGCACCCTTGATCCAGAGTAATCGGACTTGTTTGTTGACTTTGGTCAGTTTCCTCTTGTGAATTTCTCGACACAAAAGTTCTACAGTCACTAACTGAGATTTGGCTCTGGCAGGTCCGTGCCAAATGTCCTTGTAGATCTTCTCTTGCAATTCGATTGGTAATGTTTGAAGATTATTTTCTACATGGGGTTTAAATACTTGTCTAGGGGTTGTCCAATGTTGACTCCTAGCCCCGTAGCTAGTTTCTTACACGACATGGTAGGCCCACTTCAATGACGAGGTCCCACTAAAGGTAGGTAGTGACAATCTGGAGACCATCGAGCATGTTCCAGGTAAGCGCAATCTTTCTTCTCCCACTCGTGAAGTGACACACCACAACTGAAGCATTTGACTTTATCCCCTTCGCCAAAGTAGATAAATCCAGCTGTGGCTAATTCTTCGGGGGTAGGTCCTCCCAGATATTTTGGCTATTTTCCTCGAAAGGTTTGGATCCGACTTTCATAGTCACAGTATTCTGGCAAACGCACAGGGAACGAATATTCGTCTTTCACAGGTTCATTTCGATGAGGGTACGGTGAAATATGCAGGAGTCTGCTCAGTTTTACATGACATCCGTAGGGTGGTAGTCAAATGGTTTCATTAGGATGACATCCACTACGAAAACCAGTAAAGTGAAAAGGTGTGCGATAAAGAGTGGCATCGCTTTCGCATCCATCAGGTTAGACACGCACAGCATCACTTTCCATGGTAGGTATGGTAGTAGTAGTTATGGCAAAGTTCCCATGATGATATGGTACTGAATCGCTCAGGTCATAGCGTACGGCATCCCTACCATCGCAAGGCACAGCATCGTACTCGAGTTTACTCTTGCTTGATACTTGCTGTTGAAAGGATTCATTTTTTTCCTCGCTTGGCGCTTGCAGTGACAATGAACTATCAGTCTTGAATGTTGTCCCTTTTTATATGCTCGCCAATATCAGTGTGACCGTAAGGTAAAGTCAAGTGATTGGGAAGCCGTACTCGCTTCTGGTACACGATTTGATAGACTTTTTCCAAGGGACGGCTGACGATTTGGTGTGTGGGTAAACGTACAATCTTGTGCGGTTCATGGGTGGTCACTTTAAAATTTCCATCATCTCCAGTCTGCAAGGCTTCTTTCAAGACGCCAAAGTTCACCAGTCGACTGGTGCGATAATTGAGAGTCAATCCTTTCACTTTGCACTCCGTGTACACTTCTCCTTGTGGGTTACGGTATTCGTAGCCGTAATTTTTGGGACCGCCACTTGCAAAACTTCGAATCTTGTCGTCGGGATGCTCGTCCGTCCAGGCTCCTAAACGGTCTCCTGCGATGACAGGGTGAGGTTGACCCAGACGATCGATATAGATGCAACTGTCCGTGTCAAAATACAGCTCACGATCTCCTAACAGTTCTAAAGCTTCGTACAGTTTTAAGCGAGCATGGGCTGTCACGTAAGCCGCAATGATGACAATTGCTAATTCGTCGGCTTCTACAAAGTCCAGTTCTTCTTCGTAATTGACTAAGATCAACTCCTCACGAAGGACGTCCACGTGTTTCATGTATTTGGCTTTGTCGTGAATCATCTGAAAGTTGTGGGAAGGTTCTGTCAAATACTTCGTCTTGGGTAAACACGGTCGTTGTGTCATTTTGCCCTACAAAAAATTCAACATCACTTTGGCAAACGATCGCCTTCCTTCTTTTTTTTCTCGACGTGGTCTAAAGTGATGTCTTCCTGCTTCCAGTATTTCTCTTTGAATTTCTTTTGGTCTTCGGGAGTGTGACAGCAGGAAGGATAGCCGCTAGCTTCTTGTTTCAGTTTCAAAAAGGCATTCACGTAGTCTGCAAAAATGCCTTTCTGAGTCTCGTCGCCCTTGTGGTATTTTTCTGTCTTGGGGAAGTGGTAAATTTCGTACACTTCTAACAGTTGGTATCCCAAGTCCAGAGCTTTAAACAATTCCACGCTGACCCACGTTCCCGTCAAGGCGCGTTCTTCCTGAGTGTGCTGATAAGGTCGTTCTTGGTTGCACGTTTCAGCATAAGTAAGGCACAAGGGAAACATCAATTTTCCTTGGCAATGATGTGGTAAAACGGGATGGTACAAGTCCGTGTGAGGCAAGACTTTACATTTGATCAATCCTTGGTATTGTCGAATATTGTCCACGTCAATGTGTTCCGTCAGCAATTGTGGGTGCCCTGCAGGAAAGTGACAATATTTACACACGTACGGATACAGAGAACACACGTCCAAGTATTTGATTTCCTCTCCTTTCTCCTCGTCGGTTTGATATAGCGAACAGGTGGTATTCGTCCGTCCTCCGTACAAACTGTCCCTTGGGTTCAGTTGGTCCACCAGCTTATAACTTTCCACGATGCGCTTAAACTCGGGATCGGTTTTCAATCGCTGATCGTACTCGTGTTCCCACATTTCTACCACTTGGTATCCTTGCTCTTCTAATTTCAAGCGTCGCTGACAAGTGACCTGGTACAAGTCTTCCATGGTCCGTTGTAAAAACTGATTTGTCGTGTTACGTTGAGAGTAGCAGATAGGACATCCGTGAAATAAGCACCCGTTAAACTCGTACACGATCTTGGGGTTTTCCAAGTCCCAGCCATCTACTGAATACCTTCCGATGGCTTTTTCGCCTCTTCCGTTGCGAGCGTGTTGGATCCATTTGTCTTCCTTGTCACACAAGTAATGTAACCAGCGTAGGGCTTTAACCGAGTATTAACGTTTGCAAAATTGGTTGTTTGAGGACTGATGACAGCTAGGGTGTTTTCGGGCATAAATCGTTGTCGATACACTAAAGAACACGCTTTGCCAATGGTGCAGGCTTCTTTCAAAGGATCGATCCTTCCGTGTTCCATGAACAGTTCTCGAAATTTTCCACAACAACGCCGTAAAATGTCTACGTCGGAACGACAATATTTTAACATTTCTTCCTGAAAGTTGAAAGGATCCGAGGCGTGAGTCTGGTACCAAGCGTAGAAAGCTTCTTGTTGTTCGGTACGCATGTTGTCGGGGTCGTAGTAGTGAGCCTCAGGCAAATGGGGTAGAACGGTGTGTTGATTGGATTCGGTATTGAAAAAGTGCGGAAAACAGCCTTTGGCCATTTCTGTCATTCCAAACGTTTTAGGCATGCGACTCAAAGGCATGGCCAAGTAACTCATCGAATCTTTAAACTGCACTTGTCCCACTTTCATGGAAATGATTTTGGCTCCGTTCAAAGTCACTTTCGGACGTTCGGTACTTTGTTCCGTATAGTATCTCAACAGAAACTGCCCATCGTATCCCGAGAAATTGTGAGTCATCACCGTAGCATAGCGATGACAATCTCTGTAACGTTCGATGTCTTCTTGGCTCCACGTTTCGTCAATAGGGTTTAAGATCCATTGGGCGAAATCGGCTAGCGTGTTCGATCCCCGAAATATTTTTTCACGTCCTCCAGGAATCTTGCTACAGTGAGGGCAATGAGTCAAGATAGGTTCTTGGATGCACTTCTCACACGCTCGTTGAGCCACGCAGAAATTAGGAATGTGAATGCCAGTCCCTTGCATGCATTCGAAATCGAAAAGATGAAATGGCCTTTCTTCTGGTCATTATCTTCTTCCTGTTGCGATTGTCATTTTTGAATGTAGCATTGGTGTTCGAAGTCGACGATTTGGTGACATGGTTTCTTTCCTGAACAGACGTGCGCCTTGGCATTATTGGTACGTATGCCTTGTCCACAAGTAGGGCACAATCTCAGGAGCTGACAGGCACATTTCTGCTGTGAACCTTGCGTCTTTAGATGTTGTTGGTAACAAGTTGGACTGACAAAAGTGCGCTCAAAAAGTTGGGCAATGCACTCGTTCTTGTCCTTCGTCCAAACAGGACTTAGAGGCTAAACATCCCTCACATTTTGGTCCGCAATGCTTATGTTGCTCTCGATTGTTATAGCCATAGTCACATTTCGCACAGTAATAACCGTATGACAGGAATCCAGTGATACTGGTAATGGCGTCGAAATATTCATCGTGATGATAGACGTGAATGTATTTTCGTCTTTGAAATTTTTGCCTCGAAACAACAGAGGTCCATAGACTTCTTGAGGGTGCACTTTCAAGGTGTAGCGTGGAGCCAAGACGTCTTGCAGCTTTTGCATTTCAGGAATGCCGCTTGCTGTAACAGGAGTTCTGCTTCTCTTTGTTCTTTGGTTCGATTCGATCGTCGAATAGTTTTCCAGGCTCTTTTCCATTCTGCCGTGTCGTTCTTGTCGGCATACGATCGTCCCACCACGATGGCACGGGCTAAACATATCTTGTCTTGAGGGTTGTTAATTTATACGAGGCTCTTTTTGGTGCTGCGAAGGTTGTCTACCAAGATCACCTTTTTCTTGTCATGTCCTGTCCCTTGGGGAAGAGACACGTGGGTCATGAACAGTGTCGCTTTTCCGTCGGTGATGTGAAACTTGTCGTTGGATTGCTGCACTTGTTGAATCTTGTCCATGACTTTAGAAGGTGTCAATTCTGCTGGGCTGCTAAACTCGATCCAAACGGGGAACTTCAAACTGTCGTGATGAATAGAAAGTCTCAAGCGATCGTCTTCTTTGGCTTGACATTGCCGTTTCAGTGTAGTTAACAAAGAATCCCACACATCGGTGATGAACCCTTCTGCTTTCTCCAACGGTACGTCGGACTTGAAATCTTTAAACTTCACCGCGTACGTGTAGGCCTTAGTTCTATATTTTCTGGAGGAGCGTTTGTCCGTCTCTCGAATGTGGTAGTACTTTTCAGGGTTTACTGGTAGTGATGTACTTTGATTGAGTGTAGACTCTCTGGGCTTAGATTCTGGTTCACTCATCTCATCTTCAAAATCGCTGGCATGAATTTGAGCCAAGACTTCAACTACTGTGCGAGGCGATAAATCACGTTTCTGCCTCTTACTTTCTTCTCCTTTCTTTACGAAATGATGCGATCGTTTCATCTTGACTGCAAAAAGTCAAATGACTACATTTGAAACGCCATGGACCCCTATACATCCATGTTAGGCTTAGTGCATATATAAAGGGCTAGTGACTTCCCTCTCAGTATTCATTTCACTCTCAAGCCGATCAGCACGATCGAAGAACCCACAGAAATTGAACTTCTGATTAGAGCTTTGCGAGGTGTCATACGAAAGTTTTCTTCAGACAAGCCGACGGACTACTCTCCCTCCTTTCGAGATAAAAGTCAAGATACTTGCTATATCTGCCAGAACAAAGGGCATTGGGCTACAGAATGTCCAGATCGTCATAAAAGCAAGACCAGTGTCAGAAGAGACAAACGTCAAGATACCTGTTATCATCGTAAAGAGAAAGGACATTGGTCTTCAGAGTGCCCTAAGAAACAACAGGAGCAGAAGGAGGAAGAAGAAAAAGAGGTGCCCTCGGCAAAGGAAGAACCCTGTCACGTTCAGAAAGAGAAGACAGAAAAGAAAAGAAGACGAGAAAAATGTGAGGAAGAAGAAGAAGAAGAGGAAAAAAGTGTAAAAGTGAAGAAATTGAAAAAACTGAGAGAGTGAAAGAAAAAAAGACACAAAAGAAGTCTATGAACTTTTTAAAAGTGTTGTGTTGTGTTATGTTGTGATATTGAATTGTAAAAATTTGTACCAGAATAGACCAGACTGAAAAAACGTAAGTGTCTCTTGGTTTTGATTGTTTAGAATAATAAGGACCTACACTCATACACTCACAACACGTACATAATAGGGTCAAACAAGGGATTTTGAGTTTTAGTTGATTTTGGCAAAATGAATAGTCTGTCTTTTCGAAAGAAGTGAGTGGTCCTGAAAAGCACCGTTGGGTGTTTGTTTGTTTGGGTTTTTTTTTTTTAGAACAAACTCAGGAACGAGAAGCAATCCGCTTTAACTGCCTTATGCCTTTGCCACGGCCAAGGCATACTTCTGGACTTGCTCCAGTCAATGATTTAGTAGAAATCACTAGGGGTAGTATCTCTGGTGTAGTAACAGGGTTAGGCTGTTTGGCTCGGGAAGGTCTTTTTCTCGTAATAAAGAAGTCTGATACATTTGTTTCAGACTTCTTAACTCGGCCAAAATGTCCAAGAGTACCATTACCGTTTTACTTTCACTGTTCTCCTTGTCTCCTAGCCTTTGTTTCTTCTCTACTGCTTCTTCTTCCTGTCGTTTCCTTCTTACCTCTTCTTCTTCTCGCTGTTGCTGTTCAAGGAGAAACGCTTGTTCTGCCTCTTTCTGCTGATGTAAAAATTTCTCCAATTCTTCTTTCTGTCTTTGTTTAAAATCGTCGACGTGTGGTAAAGAAGGAGAAAGTGGCGAAGGTACCGGTACCGGAACAAATTCTTGCGAAGAAGAGAAAAAATCTACTAAATCCCAGTTGAAATCAACCTCTTCTGGAAGTAGCGCAGTGTTAACTTTGGTAGCCACTGCTATGCCAATCCACAGCCGGTGCACCCCAATTCATTGTCTTCTTAGTTTCCGTCATGTTTCACAAAACAATGTCGCATCGATTCACTGCGCACAGACGCTAGCGCACCTATATAGGGAATGTGACGTCACAGGTAGCTCTCTTCGGATTGGAAGACAGACTCCGCAAAGTGACTGAATTTTGTAACGCATGTTGGGATTAGTGAACAATTTCAATCCGTTTCGATCCGGTCTTCCACTATAAATAAACGCGGTTCACTTCATTCCCTTCACCTGTTCTCGTCACAAAGATGTGGACCAACGTTGAATCGTCTACTTTCGTATCGTCGTTGTTTTTCCGTACGGATTTACCCATGTATGTCAGATCAGCATGGAGAATCGTTAGGATCACCGAGACAAGCATTTGGAAAAGAAGGACTTATGTGGAAAGACAAGGCTGTCTGAAGAGAGTTCTGGTTTATGGACCAGAGATTAGAGGAAGTTTGAGGAAGAGAAAAAGACCTATGCGATGCCCTCTATGTTAACGGAATGGTGTTAACATAACAAACAACGGCCCTTTTCAGGGCCACTCCATTGCCTCGAAAAGATATTAATTATTTCTTGCCTAAAAAAATTTTTTATTCGATTTTATAAT
The DNA here is from genome assembly GCA_016617855.1 of Megalonaias nervosa. Classification (NCBI taxonomy): domain Eukaryota; kingdom Metazoa; phylum Mollusca; class Bivalvia; order Unionida; family Unionidae; genus Megalonaias; species Megalonaias nervosa. The sequence continues at coordinate 119,969 of JAECUM010003924.1, read as the reverse complement.
ATGTGTAGATATTTGGTCTCTCTCGTCCCTAAAAAATTTGTTTAGTCGATTTTATAATTTGTGTAGGATAGATTGATGTTCATCAATCTATGGGGAAAAAACGAATATATAAAACATACTCTACTAAAACACGAACGCGACTGATTCGTGTTTGTTTATAGAAATGACACAGGTGGCATGACGTCACAGTACTACATTGCTACATTGTTGCCAATGGCCAGTAACGTGACGTCACCCTACCTGTTCCATTCCTCTTGGCGCTTTACAGTCCCAGCGTGTGCTAGTCGCTATACAAAATTCTCATTGGAGCCATATGGTTCCAGGCTGATTTTTTGGGCCTATAAATCGTGGGGCCATATGATCCCAGGCTGATTTTCCTTCTTTGGCATGATGAGGGCTATTCTATCCCACTACACTACTTATGAGGGACACCGAAAGTCGTCGTCGTAGTCTCTTGGCTTCTTTTTCTGGTTTCTTGCTGAAATAGTGTGATCGTTTCATCTTAATTCCAAAATTTGTTCTAAGTTACAGAAACATTATCTCTCTATATATAGAGAGAGTTTATCGCCTTGAGACTGTACAATTCACGCTGTGAAGAAGAAGAAGATGAAAGAGTCAAAACAAATTGCCCTTCTGGTCAAAACAAATTGCCCTTCTGGTCAGAGAGTTACATGAGTAAGTAGACTTCAGCTAATACAGTTGACTACTCCTCTCGAGATAAAATTCAAGATACCCGATATATCTGTCAAGAGAAAGGGCATCGAGCTCTAGAATGTCAGCAGCGTCAAATCAAATGACACTGAGCTCCAGAATGTCAACAGCGTGAAAGGAAATGAGACAAAAAGGCAAAGATATTTGTCATCATTGTGGAGAAAAAGGACGTTGGTCTTCAGTGTCCTAGGAAAAAAGAGAGCAAGCAGGAGGAGCGAAAAATTGAGAGCTCTTCAAAAACAGCAAAAGAATCCATCCTTTCAAGAACTGCAAGTTGAGACAATTAGTGAAGAGGAGAAACACATGACAGCGAAGAAATTTTTAAAAAAACCCAGTAAAGACAGAAGAAGAATTGACTTTTGTGATATGGTATGAAATTACATTGCGTTTAAAAGAGATTATACGAAACAAAATATAAGTTTCTTTTTGTCTTGATTATTTTATAAAGGATAAATAAGGTACGTAAACACACTCATACACGCACACCATTAAATCGTAAACAGACATTCATACAAGCACGCCATTAAATCGTAAACACACACACACACACACACACACACACACACACACACACACACATCATCATCATCAGCAGCAGCAGCAGCAGCAGCTTTAAACTGTCTCAATCCATTTCCACGGCCAAGTCTTATTCCACCACCTGTTGCTGTTGATACTTTGGTGGTAGTAGTAGTAGTAGTAGTAGTAGCTCCTGCTATTTCATTTTCGGTGAGTTCGGATGTAATGATGGAAGGATAGGAAGTCATAGCACGTGACGGTTCCTTTCTTTTGTGTTTAACTAAATAAGTCTTAAACATCTTTCCTAGGCACTTTAACCAGGACAAAACGTCTTGTAGCAATCACAGCGTTTTATTTTCACTTCCTTCCTTCCGTCAGACACACAACAATATTTACTTCTTCTTCTTCATCTTCTTGAAAAAATACTTCTGCTTCTTTCTGTCGTTGTAAAAAAAAAAATCTCCAATTCTTCCTTCTCTCTCTTTCTGAATACTGGTTACAGCTGCAGTAGTAGTCATAGAGCTATTACTCTGAGTGTGCCAGGTATCCGCAACCTAATACATTGTCTTCGTTTCTTTCATCCATTGGTATGGTACTTAAACTAAATATTAATGAATCTATATATACTTTAAAATAATATAATGTCTATATTAAAGTATAATGGGCCAAACTTCCCACATACGTGGGCCGAATCCTCCCTGATGATATAGTAGGATGAAACAGCGTGACTGACTCGCCCATGACGAAACGACCAATTTTGTTCTGTTCTGTTGTAGGTGGTGGTGCTCTATATGCTTGTTTTGTCTTGTGGTGACGATGTTGTTTGAAACTGCTTTAAAGTTTACCCGCACAAGAATTCTCACACACATAGCTGCTAAAAGATTCACTGTCCTCAACGTTTACATCACAATAGTGGGTACTACTTCGTAGAGCTACCGGCAGGAAAATTCTGTGTTTATGTAAGATCATTCCGTACGTCCGCAACAAGTTTTCGTATGCCAATTCGTCGTGCATATTAAATCAACCGGATGTCGAAAGAATGAAAATGGAGACAGACGTAATAAGTGCGACTGAATCTACAGCATTTAGGTACTATTTTGAGCAATTATTTACAGTTTTAATGGATTTGAAGATATCTTAGTGTACTTTACTTTTTCTACAACGTATCCGACTGGATTAGCTAACTGAGCATTACGAGTTTTGGTCACGAAACCAGTACTTTGTCCATGGACGTTGACCGCGTTTCATTAGTGATAACGGGCATGTAAAATTTCATCTCAGGTTCATAAATTTGGTATTTTTGTGAAGGTTAAAGAATCAGAAATCACAAGTTAGCAAATAAAATATAATCCTTTTTATAGTTTTTGCTCATAGTAAGTGTAAACAACGTTATGACCTGCACGCACAAAAAAATCTCGAAAAATTCAGCGTTTGTTGTACAGGCTACAGCGTATATGGTGAAGACAAATCAGGTATGGGGTGTTTTTTTGTTGTTGCGGGGGATGGGGTTAATTCTTCAGGCAGCCACTTGTGCATATCAGCAGACAGTTCCGAATGCAGGACTACTCGGCTTATAGCAGAGTCGGCCCATTAACGAACTCGGCCTACCCAAGTTGACCCATAACGTACTCTGTCCACATAACGAACTCAGATTATTACGTACTCGGCCCATTATATGTTCAGTCAGCCTTTAGGTCCACGATTGGTATAATAGTGATGTGGATGTAATGTTCTTTTTGTTAGTAATAGTAAAGATTTGTTGACACCTGCGAATCTTACAGTTGCACTTCTCATCCATATGCCGTAAATTTTGTATAAACAGTAAATATTTTCCATTATTCTAAGTTTAAAACATCTTTGTTCTTGTAAGGCCGTAATGTCAGCTGACTCAGATATTACTTTGTAATAAAAGATAAGTAAACAGACAAAGCAAGCATTTCAGATTTTTATGCCTTTTTCTAGATAAAATGTTGTATCTCTGCCCATCTTTGCCCTGTTGTATTCCTTCTCTCAGTACGAACAGTAATTAAATGTTTTATTTATATTTATTTATTATCAGCAGTAAATATTCGATGTGATCATTTCTTGACCAAATTGGGTACCAAAAAAAAGTCCATAGGATGAACAATTTTAGTCAGGAGTTTTTTTTGATGACATTTAAGGTGCTGAACATTCAGCATTGATTTAAGATATAGTATGATTAATATTTAGTACAAGTAATATTTAATTTAATCAGAATATATGCACCTAAATGACTATGTTTTTTATATACTTTAATTAATTCCAATAATAAAGAGTTGACAAGAAAAATAACAACTTGCGATATTTTTAGGTTTTATTTCAGTGACCAGTAACAATAAATTATTCACTAAATCAGATGTTGGTAGGATCATAGATATGAGCATACTGCGTCAGTAGTTTTGAAGCATTTATCTCTCCCTTGGAATACTCTGCCCAGTACTGTAGCAACCCCAGTGCAGGGCATATATCCCTTAGAATTGTCCCAGTTTTACATGGTCACTGCACTTTTTCCATATGTTAGTAACTTTCTGTATTAAAGACTGATATAAAATATATATGAAATAAAAGCCAATAAAATTATCTTTCTAAATATGTATTACTTGTTAATGTTATTTATTGGGATTTACACTTTATCGCAGGTTGAAAAGTAAATTACAGGTAATTTACGCTTCCCGCACAAAATCAATACTGCCTTGACCTGTGTGTAACGTGTGGTTCATTTGGAAAATTATGCGACCGGGTTAATGACTATGAATATTCATGAAAATTTCCAGCCAATCAGAAAATTGAAAGATGGTTAGTGCGGAATTTGAAGAATTAAAATATCACAAGCCATGCTGAAGATATAGTGATGCAAATTCAAGTGCCGATCGTAGGCGATCCTCAAAGTTTACATTCTTCACACGTCATTAGATTGTACATATTCTCATCTTTAATTTCATGTATAAAACGTCTGTCGCAAAAGAGATTTAGTGTGCCGGATTTTGCTTTAAAGGTAAGGACTTTTGAGTTTTTGTACTTCGCTGAGCATGTACTATGGACGCCATCTTGAATATATTACGATGTTAGTAAACAAACGTTTGTAACCAGTAGTTCAATGCCATATCAATTAGTAAATGTCCATAATATACTGTCTACAACTTGTAGCTAACAAATACATGGTTCTAAATCGAGTTCTATCATATATTCTTTTATTTTAAAAGCGATCGTCTTTTGAGAATTTGTCGAGACGACCGTTCTTCATAACCATGCGATATCGCAGTTAACATCGAATTTAGTTTCTCGTTCAAATCTTTTAAACAGTACCAAAAAATTCTTTTAAATGATGAGTGAAGAACTACTTTACAGACTAAGATGTGTTTCATCAACAATGAAAACAATTTACAACTCAATTATTTCAACTGAATGGTGACATTTATATTAATGTAGGAAGTAAAATATGAGATTTTCCAATTACCATGACAATAATTAAACTTGAAATTTTATGCATAATCCATGATTAGTAAAGCCTTGGATTTGATACATAGTTACCAGCATTAACTTTATTAAAATTTCTATTTGAATGGTTTTGCTGTGGAGAAAAGAAACATTTTTGATTTAACACCATATATTAACATGTTGCTGTGTGTGTTAGCACACAAAATATTGCAAACAGAATTTAAATATTGGTGAGATTTTTCTTGAAATAACTTTCCCTGTTGTAAACGTACAGCTTCAATAATGGCAAATACGAGTCCAGCATGTTGTTTTACATAAAGCTGGAAAGTTGTATGAATTTATCATTAAAAATAAAAAAATTACATCAATTTATGTCAAATTTCCTTTTTTTCTGGTGCCATGGATTTATCGCGTGTGACAGTATTATTATAAGGAAAAAGGTGAGCAAATTGATAGAAAATTGGCAACTTTAAAATGTCATAAGTTTACTTCTAGTAGAGATATTTTCAAAATTTAAACTGTTCTATGCTGCTTGAGATGAGAGCTATCATTTAACAGTGTTTTAAAAGCAATTAAATGACAATGAAAAATCAGCTGGGGTTGCTAAGTACTGGTAAAGTCGGCCCTCCATGTCTTTAAACTGGGTACGCTGAACTCTATCTATATATTCTTCGCAATCCTTTTTCTTTTTAATGAATGGATTGCATAAGTTATACTGATGTATTGTGTTTAGACGTACATATTTCCTTGACAAATTAATACTAGTTATCATTCAGTTGTTAAAATTAATACAAAAGGTTTGATTTCGATTGGACCAAAGGCAGAATTTCAAGTAAGTTTAAAATAGTTTTCTCTACATTTTAGTTACGATTAAAAAAAAAACATTATTGAGGAAAAGATAGTGTAACCGTCATTGTGAATGAAATATGGATACCAAAATATGATTGTAGCATAAGTGTATTACAAACTGTGTTGCCATGAGTTCAGGTATCAAAAGTAAGTGCATACTGTTTTGATTGTTCCCCTCACGGTTAATCAGACCTACAAAGTTTGCATACTCATTAATGTTTAACTAATTAGTTAGCAAATAACATGTTTGGATTAAATATTTCTTGTTCAGTAGCAACAGGTTTGGCAAACCCGTACAAGATCACCAAAAAATAAAAACTTTGTCAAAAACGGATAACAAGTGTTATGAAGCCATACAAGATCAAGGTTAAGGCCAACTTTGTTTTGTGCCGACTCCATAATGGGCCAAGTATGTTATGGGGAAATTTCTTAATTAAATTTGCTTGGGCCGACTCCGTTACGGGCCGAGATCTCGTGTTACCTACTGTTCCTAAGGTGTAATTTACAATTGTATGTGGTATATGTAAGGTCATATTTGGGAAAAGTGCCTCGGCCAATTCACAGTTTGTACTTTTAATTATTTATAATTTGCAATTATGAGTGTATGTCCAATCCAAAAGCCAAATTATGTGAAAAGCTTCTCTTTATTCATGTTTTATTCATGTGAAAATGAAAAACAAAAGACATTGGTAACATCCACCTCAATTTTCGAATAAATCTATGAGGCCAGTAACAAAACAATGCAGGTCTTTGCTTCTTATAAATGTCTACCTGTATGAGAATTAATTTTAGACTAATTCATCAAAAAATATTGTTTTTGTGATTGCAGGTTTACATAAAATCTATATATTTTCTCTAATGTTTCCTTTGCAAAGTTCAGTACAGTACTGTATATAATGTTTTTTTTTGGTTTTTTTTTTTGTTTTATTGCATAGTTGTATTTATATTGTGATGATATTTGTTTGTGCCATAACAGTATCAAATTATTTTTTAAACAGAGTCAAGTAAAAATGAAGATGTTTATGATGGAGCATGGATGCTACAACAGCTTAGCTGTGAGCAGCCTAAAAACATGTATGAGGCAACAAAAAAAAAACTTGATGGGGGAGGTCTTATTCTTCAAACAGAAAAGAATCACATCTCATCTGTAGAAGATACAATTAAACATTTTTATTATTTTTAATTCTGCATTAATTTCATATCCATGTATATCAAGCAAGTTCAATACTGTATTGTAGCAATAATAATAAAAACAAACTGAGATGGTAGTGGTAGGAACATTATTTATATTCAGTGAGTATATAGTTGCTGCTGCTACCAGCTGCTCAGGGGAGAAAACTGATATGCATTTCCAGTTAAATATGAGCTAAGTGTATGTTATAATACAGCTCTGTTCCCAAGAAACGAAGGTAAGCACTACAAAAGTTCTCGACACATTCCATATTTAGATACATCAATAAAACCTCTCCTGAGTGATACTGTATCCAGATCTTACCATTAATGTACAGTTTAAAAGAAAAGCCAAATGGTTTCCTTTGTGCAAGGGACAACTCCAATGGCCTAGCGGTTAGAGCATCCACCTCCGATGCAGGAGGTCGCAAGTTTGAACTCCAAGTCATACCAAAGACTTATAAAAATGTTTCTAGCAACTGCCTCACTTGGTGCTCAGCATTAAGAGGTTAGTGCTAGGATTGGTGAGCCTGGTGTCAGGATAATGTGGCTGGGTGGGACATGATGCTATATATCTGCAGCATGATGCTCCAGTGCTAGACATCACCAGCTGCCACACTGCAGACATTGTAGTGATATGACTGAAAATTTTTTAAAGTTACATTAAATATCCAAATCATACACACACACATTTTCCATTACTTCTTACCAAGCATAATTTTTTCTGTTGTTCCTAATGTCTATCAACTTTCCTGGTCATCGTAAGTTTTTTTCAAAATTCATTATTTAAGAACTTTTCTACCACCCTTCAAACTAGATCACTGTATATAAATTTATTTGCAATTTTATTTGATTTTTTTAAATTATAAAACCCATTTGAATTATGATTTTTAGTCACTAGACAGTTTTGTACTTTTCCTCAGCATTGTTTATTATGATGACTTCAACCAGGTATCTTCTGCTGCAGACTGGTTACTAGGATTAAAGTATTCCTGAAATTATTTCCCATCCAAGTGCGTATATGAAACTACATGAATGGTATTAAAGCATGATAAAAGCAACTTTATACACTGACCAATATATTGATCATATTTGTTGCTTTACTTAGGGCACCTCATTGAGCATGATATAGAAACTAGCATGGGATTTCCTAGAACATTACAGGCAAGAAATGAGATGCACTGGAATGTACAGTATAATACATAGATCATTTTACATTTACCATACTTGACATAGTGACATAAAACAGCTCTGTACTCTACAGTGTAACATGGACATGTTCAGGCATTTGTTTCTCCATTGACCTTCAAGGACTGGAATATTGTAATTTGCCCTAGTATTGTGTGCAGATCAGCTCAGTAGAAGATTCCAGGTCTAAACTCAGAAACTAATTGAACGTACACACTGGACTTGGCAGAGGAATGTCCAGTGTAAAGACACTAGTCACATGGATTAATCAATGTATTTGTAAAATATGTTTTTAGCTTTAGTGAGAAACAAAATGCCTTTGTGCACAACAGTGTTAAAGGCAAACCCACAAGCAAAGTATTGTGCACAACCATGTCAGACCAACCCACAAGGAAAGGATGTTCCAATTGTTTACTTACATGCTTCGACATATGATTTCATGATTTGTGTATTCATTGTTTGTGCATGCAGGGTCTATTCTTGGACATTTTATGGGAATCTTGCTAATTCTAAGTGTATTATGCATTTCTGTACATGACTTAATGAGGAAGTAACAGTTCAGATTCATTTTTGATTTGGATTTATTCACATAACTTGAAACTTGTTCTGGTATGAGTTCACTATTCTGATTAAATGATGGGGCATTCCATAAATATTCAGTTCACTTTAAATTGAGGATTCACTCTCTACTTTGAATGAAATGGCTGGATGCTATCTTTAACTCGACCTGCTGTTTATTTTTTTTTTGTTTAATTATTATTAAAAGAAAAACCTTCACTTTTTATTGGCAGATGAAACTTTACAAGTGCACTTTTTTTTTGCCAGCTGTAATAAAAAGTCCTTATGGTAAAAGTAACTTATCATCTGTTGTAAATAAGTCACATTTCAGCATGTACCAGATTGTTACAAATTTAAAATCAAAGTGTGTCTTTGCACTCATATCAACATGATAAAGTGAGAACATGCCAGTCTGGGGAAGGCAAGAGGCAGAGCTTCAATTTTAAAATGAAATTTGGACAGGATGCTAATTTTGGGACTGCAGCAGGTTCAGGGTGAGCTTTGTAGGAGGAGGTGCAACTCAGAAGTGTGTGTGGGGTGCACCTCTGAGCTGCAGCAGTGCTATATACTGCTATATTTTCTTTAGCTTTTAAATTAATGAAACATTTATCGAGTTAATTACATGACAGATTAGTTAATTAACAATGACCAAAAGAAATCAAAACTGGATGAATACATTGATTGGGAAATTTTATTGGTGTTATTTGCTTCCAGCATGGTAGTGTCTATGCAGTAGTGTTGTTAGATGCAGCTTAAATGAACAAATGTAAATGGAGTATTTCCCTTGGCAATTAGCCACACAGCTTTCAACATCTTATATTTGCTTTACAGTGATGATGGCGTTTCTGGAAGCAGCTGTGAGCCAGAAGGAGAATCATCTGAGTCCAGGTCCAGAAACCGGAAGGAGAAAAAGAAATCAAGACACAAACATAAGCACAAACACAAACATAGCTCAGACAAGCACAGACACAAACACAAGCACAAGAAACACAAACTAGACAGAGATGTTAAAGATGAGTCAGATTTCCTGGAGTCTGGGGAAAGGAAGCGAAGACGGCTTGATGAAGAGGAAGGCTATGACAGAAATTATGCACAGAAGTACGGAGTTGATGACAGTGATTTGGATAGATTAGAGGCAGCAAGAGCAGCATTGCAAGCAGAGTTGAATGGCGTTACAGATGACCAGGTAGATGCTTTGCTAGAGGGTGCTTTACAACCTTCTCTGAACCAAGATACACGGATGCATGTGACTGGTCAGGAGGAATATATCTCAGAAAATGAGCAGAGTTATGACTCGGGTCACTTTCGTGGTTATAGAACACAGGATAATATCATGAAAGGGAGAACACCAACCTTCCAGGAAGAACCTGAGGCAGAGGAGGAGTCAGAGGTGTTGAAGTCCAAACCTAAAGTGAAAGTGTCAAGTCGGGTTGAAGCTGTCAGTATGAATGCAATGAGTATGATTGCTCAGGGTTATGGCGGGGCTAGTGACTCGGAGGAGGAGGGTGAAGTAGAACATGATGTATCTGGACCTCAGGAAACTTGGCAAAAAAATGGAGGTAGAAGAGATAGGAGGTATTCCTACAGTGAGAGGGAGGTGTTTGAATACAATCAAGAATTGTATGAGTATGCACTCAGTGAGGTTGATGACTCCCATCGTTCTCAGGTTAAAGCTGTAATTGACTATGGACATGGAATAGACAAATATAGGGACTCAGACAGAGATAGAAATAGAAATAGGGGGAAAAGGGAGAAAAGGGAGAAAGATAAGGAAAGGCACAGAGACAGAGAGAATGAAAGAAGGAAAGATAAAGAACGTAGTAAAGATAAGGAGAAGGAAAAAGAAAAAGAGAATGAAAAAGAAAAGGAGAAGGCCAGAGATAAAACACGTGCTGAGGAGAGGAGAAGACAAGAGGAAAGACGTTCTGATAGGAAGAGTAGTTCCAGGAAGGAAGAAGCTGATAAGAAAGAGCGAGAAAAGAGTGAGAGTACAAGAAAATCTGCTGATAAACCAACAGAGAATGTTGTGGATGAACCCAGTAGGAGGTAAGGTCCTATGCTAGAAAATTGTCATTTCATATTTCTCTGTCTTACATTTACATAACTTCTGTGTCTTACATTTACATTTGAAATTATTATTATCAGCTGTCAAATAAAGTAACATTGCAAATGATAATATGAATCATAAAATGATCCAACCCTGCCTAATGACCACCCCTTTATTGAAACCACCCTGCTATAGACTACAAGAAATATAAAGAACTGATTTGTTCCATATTTATCACATTCTCCATATTTTGCTAGTATTCAACAGCCAGTAGTGTAACATATTTTTGTTATTATCACCACTTCATCTAAGAAGATTTAAGTTATTTAGAGATTGAAATAATGACAAAAGAGTCTCAGTTTATGCAAATACACTTTGTCATTTAATTATTATTTTACTTTGGAAAGAAGTTGCTACAGAAAACATAAATATTTGTTATAATAACTGCTGGTAGATAATGGTTGTATACCAGATTTTTAAAGATCATGGTTTAGAACAGAAATTCCATGATGCAGCTCATTTGGGTTAAACAGATATTCAAAACGTGTTGATGTTTATAAGAGTTCCAAAGTCACCTGCCCTTATGGTCCTTTGTGCAACACTGAGTATGTGACATTGTATTATTGCTACTTCTTCTCAATGGATGGTCATATTACTATGGCATTTTTGTTTAAAGACATAAAATCTAGTTGGTCGTAAATGGAAATGGAACTGTTCTTACTGCAAATATGGTCTCCATGATGACCATCTTCATCTTGTTTTTGCTACTTCTCCTTTTGTTTGTATGGTCATATCGACATGGGGTTTTTACGAAAGGACCTTTTTGTTATGTTTAGTTGGTCTTAAACGAAAAGGGTGCTGATGGCCAATATGAGTGCCAGATAGTTTCAACACTCCAAAAAGATAAAGTGATATTTTCTTGATTCCTGGAAATTCTTTTTAGCAAGTAGAGCATCAGTCCCTTCAGAGGATTCTTGTTCTCTCACATTTAGCTAGGTAGACTATTTCAGATGTTATGTCATTTTTTGACCAGGGTGCAGTCAGTCCAGCCTCATGGAGATGACAGAGACCGCTTGTCACGGGAGAGAAGGTCATCACCTTCTACAGAGTAAGTTACAATTTTTTAAAATTTATTTTGTTAAAAATAGACTAATACAGTTGCAAGAAGTCAATAGGCTTTGAATAATTACCATTCTTATAGACATAGCAAGATAATGACATAGTTTTAAAGTCAGCTTTTGATCACCTATCTGTAATGCCAAGGGATTCATTTGATGAGACACAGGCACTCCACACAGTGTTTAATCAACAGTATTTTTTTTTCAAATTTTTTTGTAAGCACATCAGGCCAAAAGGGGATGTGGGTTTGTGGCTGGGCCCCATGTCCATTGTGCATTGTCTCTCATGTGTCAACAGTCATGCTTCGAAGGCTGTGTACCCAAGAAAGATTATTTTAAACTTCACAAGTGTCACTGGACCAGTTTTAACAAAATTTGGCATAGTCTAAAACATCCTTTTATGAAAGATTTTTAAAGTGTTAGAAGTGATGCTGATCCAACATTATTAAAAGTTGTTAAAACCCTGTAAATGACTTCTTTCAGAAAAACAATTGACTAAAGTCTGACTAAACTTCATATGAAGCATCCTGGCATGAAGAGCTTTCAGACTGATGCAAATGATGCCAAACCACCATCAGATATGGCTGCCATTACTAATAGTCAAACACCTTTAATGACTTTTTCTCCAAAATCACAGGTCTTATTTAAGAAGTTATAGTCTTCTTTGTACCTGTATAATAATTCCCAGCAGATCTTAACTTGTCAACTCGTTTTTCTTTATGAAATGATTTGGGCTCCCAATGGGCACAGTGGGCACAAACCCTGTGTATTCCTAATTCCTAGGTCAGAATTTTTTCGCAATTCTTTATGAAATATTGAATCACCTGTTACCTCTCTGACAGTAACATCTCTATCTTCAATCACATACTTCCACAGAATCGACTACTTGTTTTAAAGAGCTGTTGTTGGCCTACAGTACATGTGTATTTACTTCTTTCATCATTACCAATCTTCCTACCAGTACCATAGTGTTTCAACCAACTACCGAATCCAGATTTAATAAGCGTTTTAGATCCATATGCAGCATCCAAATCAGCTTTTAGCTTTGTAAAGGATTTTCCTTATTTTCCATAAAAATTGTTATAATCATTGTTCAAAACGGACCCATCTGCCATTTTGCCACCACATCTGCTGTATATATATGTGACATAAAGAAAGGTGACATCGCTAAGACACGTTCCAAATTGGAATATTTTTAATTATAGACAGCAAATTTTGTGTTGGCTTCCTTTGTTTTCAAGATAGTGCATTTGTTCTAGAACTTTTCCATCAGCCATTGTATTTATTTTATATTTCCATGTCAGTCTGATTAAAATCATATTTCCACTGACCTGCATGAAGATCTGAAAGCGATCACATAGTGATCATCTTCTGGTGACCTTGAATTAGCCAGTGCAAATGCAGCTTTTAGAAATTTGAAAGCAAATCAAATCATTCTGCACACATTGATCATCTTCAGCCATACTGCGCAGTTTCCCAAATGCAAATGTACAAGTTTTTATCAGACTGGCAATAAAATGAGCGATTATTGTAATTACATTGGTCGCCAGAACATGACCCCTAAGTGGTCAGATCTTCACATAGTGCAGTAGAGATCTTATTTTATTCAGATTGGTTTTCGTGTTGTTACGTATATGTAATTAAATTGCTTGTGTGTGTTAGTTTTAAAATTCTTTTTTATTTTATTTTTGTTTCATTACATTTTATTGTAATGATTATTGTAGGGATTCAAAATTCTTTTTCAGTAATTCTGTTTATCTAAGACGTAAAACGTATTACATTAGTAATATTTTTAGTTTACCTTGGTCCGCGGTAGTGTAATCGCAATGCGAATACGATTGGCTGTTTTCAAGGTCCTTTTCGACCTACGTGTTAATCTGGATAAACAATGTTTTATTTTTATATTTGTTTTAGAGTGATAGTCTAGTTCTTAGATAGAGCTACGTGCAAATTGGCAAATATCTTATTACGTATTTCAAGTGTTATTAGATCACGTAGTCTGTCTTGCGAGAACGGGATGATAATTCGGGTAAATATATAACCCTTTTTGAGCGCTCGTCAGTCAGTTGTATTCCTGATACCTAGAAGGCCGGATAGGTTACCAGATTGTTTTGAAATTCATTGGTGTTTGGAATTTAAATAATTTATTCTCTAGAAAACCAAACGAGTGTACTGTTTTATATATTCTGGGAGAAAGAAATTCATTGGAAATTTATTCTGGAATTATTTGGAAACATAAACTGTGATTCAATTGAGGAATTGTTATTTTGTACAAGGACCACATCTGACGTCATTGCCTTCCATTTTGGTATGTTGTCGAGAGTCGAACCTGGATTCTAATAGAACTATTTAGTGATAGGACTTGTATTTTTCATTCTTAGGATTAAATTTTGGATTATATTCACAAATCGTAAGTCCTATTTTCCAATTTTTACATTGTTTTCTAGGGAAATAAATTATTTTGTTAAAATATACAAAGCTTGTTGGCTTTCACTCTTTTCTTTGTTACTGAGTATGAGTCCTTGTCATGTAACAAAGAAAATTGGGTTGCTCGTCCTTGGGATATATGAATTTTGGTTAAATATTTCAGAAAATTGTTTTTGAAATTTAAATTCCCCTAATCTTTAAATCCCAAGTATTATTTTACATTTTTATTTGAAATCTTAAGTGAAAACAACAGGCTTTTATTCACAATGTCATCAAAAGTGGAAACTTTTCTTTCTAATCCAACTCAGAAGCAGTTGGATAGTCTGAAAAAAGATGAGTTGCTTGAACTTGCCAGAAAGTATGATCTTTCTGAAGCAAAATCTTCCTTAACGAAACAAGAAATTAAAAATATTTTGATCCAATATTTGGTGGGGAAAAATATTTTTGATAAAAGTGTTTTGCCATCAGTCAGTAAGTCTATGACAGACACTGACATTAAAGTAATGGAATTAAAAATGAAATACAAAATGGAAGTAGAGTTAAAGAAGCTCGAGCTTCAGAAAGAGAAAGAACAAATGCAGTTGCAATTTGAAGAGAAGCAACTGCAATTACAATTTGAAAAAGAGGAGAAAGAGAGACAATTACAACTTGAGAAAGAGGAAAGAGAGAGACAGGAGAGGGAGAAAGATAAACAATTAAAATTTGAGAAAGAGGCGAGAGAGAGACAGGAGAGGGAGAAAGATAAATGCGAAGATTTGTTGCTCCAAGATCAACGGTGTCCAATTGAATTTCTTCACTTAAATCCTCAGTTGATGGGACAGGTACAACTAAATTAATTGTAATAATTTACTTGGCAACCTCTTTCAGTATACTAATACACCATTAATTTATTTAGGCCAGAGTACTATAATTATAATTTAACTCATTCATTTTCTTCTTTACTTTGTAAGGGCCGTAAAATCTAAATTGAAGAAAATTTTGAATGAGCAAGAGAGAATGAACTCTATTACAAGACTAAAATGTTCTCTCAAGTAAAGTTTTGTGAAACCATAGTTTCACTTTTAACTTGAATTGCTGAGTGCCAAATTCAAGCATAACAAGCTGGAAAAGTCCAGACAGAAAATTTGACCTTTAACCTAATTGGACAGATTTGGGAAAGCCAAATTTAGTAAAAAACTTTATCAAAGCTTTTACTGTAGTATTCCTCAAAGGAATTGCCTCTGGGAATCTTGTTGATGCACGCATAATGGTCAACAAATATTGGTTGCCTGACTTGGTCTTAGGTAAGGGACCAACACAATCTAACATAATTCTGCTAAATGGTTTGTCAAATGCAGGAATTGGTTGCAGATGAGCCTTAGGTATCTTCTGATTGGGTTTTCCAACCATTTGACAAGTATGACAAGATCTACAAAATGTACAAACATCACTTTTGATTTTTGGCCAATAAAAGTGAGTCAAGATCTTGCTATAAGTTTTATTTATCCCTAAATGACCAGCCAGAGGAGTTTCATGGGCCAAACTAAGTATTTCCTGTCTGTAAGATTTTGGAACTATAATCTGATAGTTCACTGACCACTCGTCATTAGCAGGTACCTCGGGAGGTCTCCATTTTCTCATAAGAATTCCATTTTTAATGAAATAACAGACAGACACTTCAATGGCTTCAGTTTCACTAATGGTCCACTGAAACAAACAGGAGATCTCAGGATCTTTTTCCTGTTCGATGACAAGTGATTGTTGTTATCACCCTGATTAGATAAAAGAGAATGAGTATTTAAAAGAGGATCACTGTGATCAATACCTTTCAACTGATCCAAATTAGTAGTGAAAGTGACCTCATCAAAAGCCTGACCAATACATGTGTCAGCTAAAGGAATATTTTCCTTATCAAAATCATTCTCAAGAACTTTCTTTGACATAGCTCTGGTAACTGCACAAGCTGGGTATAGCTCAGGGTATTCTTTTTCAATTGGATCAACTTTCTGATCCAAAGAAGGCTTGTTAGTTACAAGTGGATTAACCACAACCTTGTCTCCAGCTAGGTCGTTGCCTAGCAACAAATGAATGCCCTCAGTGGGTAAGATATGCACTACACCAACTGTCACAGGTCCTGAAACTAAGTCTGATGACAAATTTACAGAATGGAGAGGAACATTAACAAAGCTGCACTCTACTCCCTGAATGAGAACACTCTCATTAGAACAGGACTTCTCAGAAGAAGGCAAAATACCTGACACTAAAAGACTCTGAGAATCTCCTGTATCCCTTAAAATTTTAATAGGGATAGGATTGGCCAAATCACCCAAGAGTGATATAGAACCCTTCGACAGGAATGGTTCATAATTCTCCATAATAAAATCAGACTGGGGTTTTTGAGACCCAACAAATGTATTGCTTTCAATACATGACCGTGACCTTGACCTCTTAGAAATAAGAGCATTTGGGATAGGTCTATCTTGATTCTGATGCCTATATTTCAATTTAAAGCAATCAGAAATGATGTGTCCTTTTTTCTTGCAATAGGTACACATAGGAATAGACAAGGATTTTGAATCAAGTTTATCAGAAGCTTGATTTTTAGAAGTTGTGCCAGATTGATTTTTAGGAGGAGTTGTATTGGGCTGGAATACCTTTCTACCAGTAGGCTGCTGAGTAAAAGATTTGCTTATAACAGGAACTTTATGAGTTAAGGAATACTCGTCGGCAGCAAGAGCAGCATTTTCCAAGGTTTCAATCTTATGCTCTTCAAGATGATTCTTAATGTCATTAGGAGCACAGTTTTTGAACTCTTCAAGTAACACAAGTTGTTCAAGACTTTCATAATCATGTTCAGCTTTCTTGGCTAAGCACCATCTCTTAAATAACTGTTCTTTTTCTCAAGCAAATTCAACGTAAGTCTGTCCAGCTTCCTTTTTATAGTTTCTGAATTTTTGCCGCTAATTTGACAATCAATTTATCTAAAAGTGAGTTCTGCCGTGCTTGTGTAACTTTTCTAGGACATATTGTTGGACATGGTTAAGTTAAACCTATTGATGCTAAGGTGAAGGCTATCTCTGATTTTCCTGTGCCTGTCAGTAAAAAGCAACTGATGCGATTTTTGGGTATGGCAGGATACTATCGAAAGTTTTGTTCCAAGTTTTCTAATATTGCTGAACCCCTGACAAATTTGTTAAGTAAGAGAAACAAGTTTCTTTGGACCGAAAAATGTCAGGAAGCTTTGATAGATTAAAAGCCATACTCAAAAGTGCGCTGGTTCTCACAGCTCCAAATTTCAATCAGTCTTTTAAATTGTCTGTGGATGCAAGTGATGTTGGGGTTGGAGCAGTATTGATTCAAGAAGACAGCAATGGTATTGATCACCCAGTGTGCTATTTCTCTAAGAAATTAAATAAGCACCAAAGATATTACTCAACAGTTGATAAGGAATGTTTGGCTTTAATATTGGCATTACAACATTTTGAAGTTTACATTAGCTCAGCTCCTTCTCCGGTTGTTGTGTATAGTGATCACAACCCCCTTACTTTCATCGACAAGATGAAAAATAAAAATCAAAGATTATTAAGGTGGAGTTTGTTTTTGCAAGAGTATAATCTCAACATCAGGCACATCAAAGGAAAAGACAATTTGATTGCAGATGCACTTTCCCGTGTATAGAAATATTATTTCATATGCACTTTATATAATTCATAAGAATTTTCTTATGTAATTTTGTTTACCTCATGTATAATTTACATATGGTAAAAAGAAAGCTTTGTTATATAAATCTTTCTTTTTTCTTTATGGGGGTAAGTGTTACATATATGTAATTAAATTGCTTGTGTGTGTTAGTTTTAAAATTCTTTTTTATTTTATTTTTGTTTCATTACATTTTATTGTAATGATTATTGTAGGGATTCAAAATTCTTTTTCAGTAATTCTGTTTATCTAAGACGTAAAACGTATTACATTAGTAATATTTTTAGTTTACCTTGGTCCGCGGTAGTGTAATCGCTATGCGAATACGATTGGCTGTTTTCAAGATCCTTTTTGACCTACGTGTTAATCTGGATAAACAATGTTTTATTTTTATATTTGTTTTAGAGTGATAGTCTAGTTCTTAGATAGAGCTACGTGCAAATTGGCAAATATCTTATTACGTATTTCAAGTGTTATTAGATCACGTAGTCTGTCTCGCGAGAACAGGATGATAATTCGGGTGAATATATAACCCTTTTTGAGCGCTCGTCAGTCAGTTGTATTCCTGATACCTAGAAGGCTGGATAGGTTACCAGATTGTTTTGAAATTCATTGGTGTTTGGAATTTAAATAATTTATTCTCTAGAAAACCAAACGAGTGTACTGTTTTATAAATTCTGGGAGAAAGAAATTCATTGGAAATTTATTCTGGAATTATTTGGAAACATAAACTGTGATTCAATTGAGGAATTGTTATTTTGTACAAGGACCACATCTGACATCATTGCCTTCCATTTTGGAACGTTGTCGAGAGTCAAACATGGATTCTAATAGAACTATTTAGTGATAGGACTTGTATTTTTCATTCTTAGGATTAAATTTTGGATTATATTCACAAATCGTAAGTCCTATTTTCCAATTTTTACATTGTTTTCTAGGGAAATAAATTATTTTGTTAAAACATAGAAAGCTTGTTGACTTCACTCTTTTCTTCTGTTACATTTGTACGAGCCTACACGTAACAGGAGAAAATTGGGTCACTCATCCTTGGGATATATGAATTTTGATTAAATATTTCAGAAAATTGTTTTTTTGAAATTTAAATTCCCTTAGTCTTTAAATCCCAAGTACTATTTTACATTTATACAAGCCTACACGTAACAATGTTTACACGTATATGCAATTATTACATGGAATTTCACATTTCATAAGTTTCTGTCCATAAATGGAGATTTTTTTAAGGAATAAATAGATTCATTTCAGTTTTTCTGAATTTTGTGACCATATTAGAATTTGTTTTGTTCATAGGTAACATCATGCTCATTAAGAAGCTTACTATTTCTACCAGTATTTTTTTTTTTACTAGAAAACGTGATTCATTAATGAATACCTTTATTTGCTGTTTCCTGATCAAAGTCATTTCAGATTTACAGCAAGATATGTCAAATCCAAATTATTTAAGTAATTATATCTCGTGTATCTCAAACATTATTTTTAGAAAAAGCTGAAAGTTTCATGTGGTTTGCTTGACAAGGACACTTTGCCTTTGGTGCATTGTTCATGGCTCCCAGAGTAGGATTGACATTGTCAGTATTTTACATCATTGTACATCCATGACAGCATAATAGTATTTTGAAGTTGTACTTTAATTTTTTTACATGAGATTTTAGCTTGAGCATTTTTTGTAGAAGTTGTTTTAATTTTTGAAAACAATTTAGTCATCTTTGGGTTATAATGAAATAAATTTTTGTCAGTATCCCTTGAAAACATTGTTTGGGCAGATTATCTATGTTCTTTATGAAATTATAACCTCAGTGATAACAGTATTTAACAAATACCATATGTCTTTGTTATTTATTACCCATAAATTTTTCATACACAGTTAATTCATAAAAATACATTTTTTTGCTTATTAATATTTCATTCACACAGCTTTCTCTGATCAAAATAAAAATTTTGCATTTATTTACAAGTCAGGTAATAAAAAATTGATGTGGTTTAGAAAAGAAATGAAAACTATGAATATAGTAAAATCATAAATTAAAATAAAGTTTATGAAAATTTAAACATTTCCAGTTTAACATCTTTTATTTTTGTGTTGCATTTAATCCCTATCTTTGTAAGAGGACCAGAAAATTCTAATATTTTTCTCATCCAGCAAGTTTTTATTTAAACTATCAATTGTTGACAAGTCAATGGGGAAACAGTTGGGACATTTTTATGATCAGGTCTCATTGTATGTCAGACCGCTCCGTGGCCTAGTGGTTAGTGTGTCCGCCTATTATGTGGGAGGTCGTGGGTTTGATCCTCTGCTGAGTCATACCTAAGACTTATAAAATGTTGCTAACAGCTGCCTTGCTTGGTGCTCAGCATTAAAAGGTTAGTGTTAGGACTGGTCTGTCTGGTGTCAGGATAATTTGACTGGGTGGGACATCATGCTACTGTCTGGCATGACGCCCCAGTGCTAGGCATCACTATAAACTGCCACACAGCAGACATCATAGCGATATGACTGAAAAATTGTTAAAGCTACCTTAAAAATCCAAATCTCACACACACACATACACACACACACACACATTCTTGTAAAACCTACAAAACGGGGACATATGATTTTTACCATCAAAATGGGGACATTTTTAGTTTAACAAATTATGAGCGATAAAGATCTGTTTTACTATGCATTTGATATATACATGTCATTTCTAATTGATTTGTGGTTAATTTCCAAGAAACACTGTATGAGAATCTTTACCATCAGAATGGGGACACACACACATATACAGTGTTAGAAATTATACAGTCAAATAGAGGACATTCAATAAGTATGTATTTTGATTCTAAATAGAAATCAATTCACTGTAAATACTGCAGTAATCTCACCTCATGCACATAGTTCCCATCCATATTAACAAACTAAATTAAAATTATCACACTGAATTTTTATATAAATATAAATATATATATATATATATATATATATATATATATATATATATATATATATATATATATATATATATATAAGTAAAAATGTACGTCCAGGAGTTTGAAGAAGTTAAATTGTCAGAGTTGTGTGAAAATACAGAGAATGTGTTCCTTTTTCTAAAATGAAATAATCAAAGATCTGCATGCCAGTCTTCAGTTAAAATAATTTTATTGGCAAGACTACGGTTTAGAATTTAAAATGTCCCACAAAATAACACATTTTTAACTTTGGTGTATAAAAATTTGCCACTTTAGTGCAATCCCCTTCATTAATAAGCCAATGCATGATAAGATCTCTTCGATATGAAACAAACCAAAATTTTATTTTGTATGCTGGCATGGTTTAGTTTTAGTGAGCTCAGGTCACAGCCGCGTAAGTGTCCCTGTAGCGAAATAGTCCCTATTAAAATCTAATTGTGTGGATTGATTGTGCAGTATTCATGATAGAGACTGGTAAATCGTACAATGGAATGATTGAGATGGGACTGTCCCGTTATCTGGAGACGCCTTTTATTCTTACTATGATGGTAAATATGGCGTAGAGTTACAGGGGAAATGAGGCTTAAAATCATGATTTGACTGACTTAAGGTAGCGTAGGAAAATTAGTTCCCGGTATTTAGTGTTTGAGTTGTGCTTTGTATTTTATGGTAGTTAAGTACTGGCACTATGTTACGGAAATGTATTAAGGAGAAACAATGCATTTGTGAGGTAGGCAGGCAATTGTGAAGTTGTGATCTAAATGTGTGGTTGTGATATTGGTGGTCTTGCATTAATTACAGGGAAATTATTATAGTTTGTTTCATTCGTTCACTAAAGAGACCTCTTGCATGTAACAGTATTAATGTTCTGCCTTTCGCTTAGTGAAATCAGTTGTGAATTTAATGTTGCGTATTTGTGGTCATTGATTGATTAGAGAAAAATGGACGACTTATCATCGGGTCCATAGAAATAAGGGAAAACAAGGGATTTACGGCCAGAAAGAAATCAAGCTAGTAAGAAGGAAGAATGACAGACAGAAGTAATGAAGCAGAGAGAGAGAGAGAGAGAGAGAGAATATAAAAAGGTGCTGACTAAACGAGGAAAGAATTAGAAATATTTGATAATTTACCTCTGAGTCAAACAAAATTTATCTGATTGTTTCGTTTCAAATTATTTATACTTCAGCCAGCATGCACATTTATGATACATTGAGAAACACTAAATATGAGTATGAAAACTTGTATTTTCAGCGTCATGGCTGGTGCCATGTACAAATACTTACACAAATTATTTTTATTTCCTATTAGTTCAAGCTTAACTTGTCGGATTTAACTCTAATGCGGTTCATTGGAGGAAGGAAATGGGATTATGTTTTGGTTACCATGTAGACTGTTCTTTATTATTCTTCTAACCACATTTGTATGAACTAAAATCTATGTTGATATTTTACAGTGTATTTCTTATCCAAATGTGCATGGCTCAGAGTTATGAACGTTGGACTACCCATTAATAAACATGTATGTCGATATGCTCTCTGTGTTAAAATAGAAAATATATCACATATATTTGTCTATGTTTACATAAATGATTTAAATCCTGTTAGCTGTTACTGATGCCATCTTCAGTGAGTAATTTGGAAGCAAAGTGCGCAAGCCGACAGCAAAACAGTGTGAATTTTTACCGCGTAAACGGGGACGCAGTTTTCTGACTGAAACACACGAGGTTTTGAGTCAAGTGGGACGTGTGTATTGTTGTGTATAGCATGATGTGAAAAAATACCAACAAAACGGGGACATGCTCAGATACGCTAATTTGAAGGCATTTATCATTAAATAAGGCCTTGACATTCCATTTAAGCTGACATTACAAAACGGGGACGTCCCCGTTTCGAGGTGTGTCCCCGGTCTGTTGGTGTGTATTCACACTGATGTCCCCATTTCGCCGCTTCTACAAATGCACACACACACACACACACACATAGACACACACACACACACACACACACACACATTGTATGTCATTTACAAATAAATACAGATGAATAGCAAAAGATGTTTGGCTGAAAAGATTGATAGGGTTTTGTAGTGGTTATAGTGGTGTTTTGGAAACATTTTTTAATGACTCAAACCTTTATTGTTACAAAATGGAAAATCGCTCATTGCTGAGATTTGGAAAACTACAACTTGTTGTAATATTGGTGTATTTGTATTTCCTTATGGATCCAGAAGAAGGAGAGAAAGTGGATCAAGAAGTAGGCAGAACCAGCCTAGGTTATGGAGGAGAAGTATGTCAAGAAGTACTCGGAGAAGCAGGTCACGTGATCAGAGGAGGCCAAGTTCATCTCATGGAGGAAGGCGGAGTCGCTCTAGGGATCGCAAACATCGGCGACGTAAAGAGGAAATAAGGGATAAGTTTGCAGGAAGTTTGTCAGAGGGGCTTTATTTAGAGCAGCAGGAAGTCTCATCTGATGAAGAGTAAGTTTTCACAATTTCATTAAACTGAAAAATTTCAAATGTTGCTGTTCTTCATTGTCCATTAGTGCTAAATCTTTCCATTTTTATTGTGAAATATAATTGTAGAGAGAATTCGGTGGATTATAGATCTGAAAACATATCCAAATCTTTTGCACCATGATTATATAAGTGTACCTCTACCCTCACCCCCATTTTCTCAAATATATACTGAAGGAAATCTTTCTGTGATAATACCCACCTCCTCCATCATCTAATTTTGTTATAAATTTATTAGACTGGCCCCTTTACTTAGCATGAAAAAAATACAATACATTTCAATATATGTATTGCTCACATATCCTGTTGATAATCCAGGATAATGCCTGAATCATTAATTTTTGGATTCAGGACCAGGTTCTCTTACTGTGGTGATCATTGTTCACGTGCTAATATATAGAGGATATCTACGTTTTTTTAATAGATTTAAGGAAATATTTCCCACTTCACAAATGAAATATTTTCCTTATATCCACCAAACAAATATTTTAATTCTGAAGATGCATAAAATGTTGACACATCAAGCATAGATAAAGTAAAATTTGGCTCTTGTCAATAAGCATTTTTACATTATTTTTTAAACTCACATTGAATGTACAATACCTACTATTGGAAACATGATTTAAGAACACATCATTATTTAAAATGCTACATTTGGTTCCTAAGGTGTATAATGGACTTGGTCTACACTATCAACTTTGTTAGAATATGTAAGAGTAATATGTTTGTCATGGTTCAGGTTAAGTTTTCAGATTTTGTACTGATTGGTCATTTATAATTTCTGTTGGTAACGTTTTGCACTGTTGAATCATAAAATGCAGGAATTAATTTTGATATAAGGTAGTTCTACAGAAAGGCAGTTGAATGATCTGATGCTGTAGGTCTCATTTTTTAATAATTAGAGGTGGAATTTGGACTTATGTCTTTGTTAGCAGTTCAGAGTTAGAGCATTGTCCATTCAAACAACTAATCTCCTCATTAACAGTTACACAGACTTTCATAGGATCATTAAAACAGTGTACTTACTGCATGAACTGCAACAGAAATGAGGACAAGAATGTATCTGTAGATTCCAATAATCTAGTAATGAGTAAAACAGTTAGATTCTTTGTGCAGAATGTAGTTTTCATACAGATTATGAGGCATTGTGATTATATTAATATTATCTAAAAATTTGATTTGTTATTATGTTATCATACATTATCTTTATTAAAACTAGCAATTGTTTATATTTAACTGCATCATCAAGTGTTCAAAGTATAAAAAAAGTAAGCAAATTGCTCTCAGGAAATAACACTGGAAATAAATTGGTGCCTCTCTGTATCAATCTCTCTTTCTCTGTCTCTGAACTTAGCAACTGCTGAAATCGTAAACAGTAAACCACTCCCATTTTATTGTGACCACCTCCACTCGATGGTCGTCATTGGGTGTGATTCCATGAGAAAACATGGAGTGAAGAACGATTCTTTGAGAGGTATCACGGCAACTCCAACAGGACATGCAGAAAGTTAATGCAAGGCTTTGTTTTTATCGTCTCCATTCTCTTCACTCTCACTGCGAAGTGTGGTGAATTGAAAAATTACATGAGTTGAATTGTATGTCCATGACTATTCCCTTTGAAGAAAGAATGGTTAATTTCAACAGGTATTCACATGACTTTGACACAAAAATGGCAGTTAATGATAGCTACTTTGGTACAAGTGTACAGTTGTATAACAAATGCGACTACCTTCATGACCAGTAAAATTAGGAAACCAGTAGCCAGCCTCATTTTAAAAATTTGTTCAAATTTTTTTGTTTTGTTTAGAACAGATTCTACTTTTGATCAGTCATAGTTAAGAATTAGGTCACTGCTCTTTGTCTTTGTTTTTCTGATAATGGTCAATAATGGTCATTCATAGCAGTGTTGTTTAGAACAATCTGCACTTTGCATGCAGGCAATAATGTTTACAAAGGATTAAACCAAGGTAATTGGTGTTATTTATGATTTTGCAAAGCAGTCATCACAGTGTCAAAATGCATATTTTGCCTAAAATTCATGGTTGCTGGTCACATTCTGCACGTGGTTGCGCATGACATTGTTTTTATGTAATAAAATTGATCCATGCATTACAGTTGTAGTCATACAAGACAGGTAGTCACTTATTGCAGAGGTTTTTCAATACAGGTTTTACAGTATTTGTTGGCATAACAGAGTGTAATATGTATGTATTCTTTTTATCTACAAAGAGTTGATGTACCAGATCCAGATGAACAGGAGGATGAGGATGCCATCATAGAGAGACGGAGACGGGAAAGGGAAGCACTGTTGGAGGTAAAGAAAAAAGTCATGAACAGATATATATTTGGATTTGCAGATGGAAATCTTATGAATATCTGTTTATTTCCAAATTCATCACATCGAAATTTTTACCAACATGCTGATAAAATACCTCACTTTAATTCGTACAAATAGGTAATTGTTCTGATTCCTTATTACCGTAAGTTCCTTTCAGTGAGGTTTTGTCCCATGGAAAAAAACTATTATTATCACTGCTAATTATCAAATAACTATTATTACCACTGCTAATTATCAAAATGACAAAATTTAAAAGCTGAGAAAAACTGTTTTGTTCAGCTCAAGTCATCTTAATGCCTGGATGCCATAAAGTAAAAATGGTACGATTGCTATTTGGGGTTTTCTCTCCCAGATTACAAAATGTATTTGAATGGGCACCAGGCTACATTTGTAAACATGGGGCATTCATGTAATAGTGAGAAGATGCAAAACGTAATCAGACATTCTCAGTTTAGACGGAAAATGAAAGCAATTTGATGAAACAAAATGAGGGAGAGTCCTTTGATCCCAGTTCAGAAATTTGATATCAGAAAGATTGAAATAAGTGTTGTCAGATATGCATTCCACTGCAGTGGGAACATGGAATGGATGGAGAATGATTGTTACAGACAGTTAGCTTGTAGCCTGATTTTATAGGGTTGGTTTTCTAATGATTCTTCATAATTATTTAAAATAACATTAACCTAAGTTTTGTCACATTGATTCCATAATCAAGTGAAAATTCCCTTATTTAGTTAATAATTGGATTGCTCTGTTGGCCTAGTGGTTAGAGCATCAGCCTCAGATGTGGGAGGTCGCGTGTTTGAACACCAGCTGAGTCATACCAATGACTTTTTTTTAAATGGTACTAACAGCTGCCTTGCTAGGCACTCAACATTTAGAGGTTGCTGTTAGGACTGGTTGGCCTGGTGTCAGATTATGTGACTGGGTGGAACATGATGCCCCAGTGCTAGACATCAATATAAACTGCCACACTGCAGATATCGTGGCGATATGACTGAAATTTTTTTAAAGCTATGTTAAAAATCCAAATCACACACACACACACACACACATACAGAGTTAATAATTGGAGGTTTAAAACAAAAATAAATACTGCCCTAGTCCAATGATGTAGTCACTTCATTTGGAATATTGTTCTTCTTGGATGTTGTGTGGTGATAACATGTCTAATTTCGTGTTGAAATTGACTTTTAATTTCCAGACCTTGCATTTATTTTTATTTGTCTGTGTGACCATTTGTAATTTTTGGCCATCTTGTGCATATCTTAGTTGGTGCTTCCATAAAATATTTCCCCATTCTTTGTATTGGTGTTAAGGTAGGTTTAACCTTTTACTGTTTTGTTCTGGTCATTTGTTTGTTTTGGTAATTTTCTTTCAACCTTTCAGTATGCCACGTAAAATTCATAATGTGGCAGTGAAAAGTCCTTGTGTGACACCCATGGCACCTGTTTGTAGACAGATGTCTTGCTTGTTGCTTCTGTAGAAGTAGTAAGAAAGAAATCACCTCCTCTCTTCTTTTCTAGTGGTCCCAGTCCATTACTGGCAGGGACCATTGGCATTTCAAGGTGTAAGGGAGTCGGGAAGTCAGTAATGCCAAGATGGATTAGAGGCACCTCCCAATGCAAGGAAGTTACAAGCCATTCTGTTAGGGATCAGTGACACATTACAGTGCAAGAAAGTTGCTGGCTTGCTGCACTCTGGAATGATCAAGGTCACTTCCACCCTCCATCCATAGTTTTCAGCAGATAGTTGCAGGGTCCATTCGCCGGCATGGCATGGCTTTCAAGCCTTTTAGCTGGATTCAGGAGCATTTCCTGTAGGAATCTATTGGGGACCTGGACATGTATCCCAGTCAAGATTCTTGTGGAACTTGGGTGTGCACCTATGTTGCCCTAGCTTTGTATGCCACTTTTTCCTCGTAATCTCATGAAACATTTTAAGGGAGAAGTCGTTGTGTATGACTGCCTTGTAGCAGCTCGGAAGGACTGTAACTAAGACAGCAAAACATTTGCTCTCACTGTTAACAGCACTGTCAGCTGAAGTGCTCCACAGATGTGTGGATATTGCTATGGACTTTTCTAAGGTTTTGCTGCATCACTGTAAAGAACTATTGAGGGTAATGGCTAATATCACTTCAGTGATCTCAGGGATGAACAAAACCAGTTGTTAGCCATGGTTCCAGGCCCAGCTGGACCAGGGAGGAAGCATCCTTAGCCTGCGTGGTTCTTAGGTCCTCTACCTAAATGCCAGAGTCTGTTTAAAATTCCTCTTTGCCCCATTTGCTTAACTGTGGAGCCATATACACCAAGGCAGGAAGCTCATGGACTTTATCACCCTCCTTTAGGAGGGACTTAGTCAGCTCTAATGAGTCACTTCATATTTTCTCAATTTCTCTTCTTCACAACATCATAGTAAGTGCCACATAGTTCATCCTTAAAGTTTGATGATGACCATGACATCACTAACTGGTTTGGTTTCTGTGGCTGATCCGGCCATTTTGTGCTCTGAACTCTCTGTGGCACACCTGACAGGAGATGCTCTTTGGGAACACTTCATCAATAGAAGATGTGCTGCAGTTTTGAAATTTATGCTGATTGAGCTTCTGCACTGCTCTGCAGTTCTCCTCTGCTTAAATTCTGTAGCTCCAGTTAGGATGATTCTCTGCCAGATGCAGTGATCCTGTGCAAGATCTCTCAAGACTCAGGGTCAGTGTTGAAGTGTTTCAAGGATAACTTGAGGGAATCTTTGAAGCATTTCTTCTGACCACTCTGAGATCGCTCTCCTGCCTTCAGGTCTCTGATGAAGATCTTTGGTAGTTGCTCCTCTAACATCATGGTAACATGGCCTACCCATCTTAACTGTGATTTCATCAGCAGAATATGGCTGCTTGGAATGTATGCTCATGTGAGAACCTCATTATCTTGGACCCTGTTGCTGCAATCTTATCCTCATCATATTTTTCAGGCAGTCCATGCAAAAATGGTTCAGCTTCTTGGCATGGCATCTGTACACCATCTAGGTTTTGCAAGCATTTATTAGGGTCAGCAACACAATGCAGGGTCCGTAGGAGACCTTGAAAACCTTGAAAAGCCTTGAAAAATGAATTGTTCCCTCAAGGCCTTGAAAACACCTTGAGAATTCAAAATATTGTCTGTGTACCTTGAAAGCCTTGATTTTCATGAAACCAAAAGGAATTAATAAATAGTTCTTGTTTTACAGAATTTAATAAAAAGAAAACGGGAAAAACAACAAAAAAAATCTCTTGCTAAGTTTGTGCCGGAACAGAAATTTTTCCACAACTGGCCACTGTGCAGTCGTACATTTTGAACTTCCGATTGTACAAAGCCTGGCTGTGGCAGTGGTTTAAATTTGAATCATTCGCTTCGGTATGGCTGGCTGCCGATTCCAACTTAGGTGGCTAGATGAAGAAAAATATAAAGTTTGGATTATGTTATCTTTCTCAGAGAGCTTTGCAAAATGCAAATTATGTGAGAAAGATATTGATTGGCATGCAATGGGAGAGAGTGCTCCACGGTCACATGCAGCTGAAAAAACCCCAAGCTCATGTAGGCCTAATGGCACTTAATACAGGCAAAACAGGAAGCCTTCAGCATGAAATCATTTTTGACGAAAGAGGTATGTGTGTGAAGGCACAGATTCAGGTTTTAAAATAGAAACTGTATATAGTCTTAATTATGAAATTAGTTCAATCTGGTTCTGTTTTGGGATTGAGTGGAAATAGATATCAAATGGGTATGATTAAATAGCAAAAACTTGGTCTGTGTCAGATGGGTATGATTAAATTGCAACTTGGTCTGTGTCCGATGAGTATGATTAAATAGCAAAAACTTGGTCTGTGTCCGATGAGTATGATTAAATAGCAAAAACTTGGTCTGTGTCCAATGGGTGTGATTAAATAGCAGAAATTTGTCTATATCTGATGTGTATGATTAAAATAGCAAAAGAAATAATTTGATGTATTCCATATTAACTTGTTAACAACTCAGGCTAGTATTTCTGGCTTCTGTAGCTTGATTTCATTTATTCAACCTGATCATTGCAGAACTCCATAATGTGTTTGAAATTAGAATGGATATTTAATGAAAAATATGGAATTTTGTATTTTAAAAAAATATGATTTGTTCAGATATGTTTTGTTTATCAGTTCTGGCTAATACCATTAAATGGGATAGTCAAACAGGCACTTATTTTTTAGTGCACTAGTCTAGTATGCCAATAATATATTAAACATAGACTACTGAGCATAGTCAGGTAACTAACATGGCTGCCTGTCTTATTCGTATCCTAATTATTTGCTGCTTTGATACTTTCAGATGTGCTCAGAGCAATGAAATTATTTTGTGAGATGTCAGGTGAACAAAAACTCCCATCAGGGGAAGATTATTCAGTTTTCCAAAGCAGTAAAGTTAGTAACAGGAACTGAAATGAACCCTGTTTGTTTGCCTGCTATAGACATTTCAGCACTTATATTAAAGATGCAGATACTTTAAATCCCAACTTGCATTGTATAAAATAAACCAACATTATGGACTGTCCAAGTCTTAGATTTGAACCCTGATTCTTGTATTTTACTTTCAGAAGTTGAAAAATGAGACAAATAGTAATACTGAATGCACTACATCGACTACTGACAATGAGGGCACTGCTCAGGTCTCTCAGGGGAGTTTAGACATGTGGGAACCAGTTGATATTGAATCATCAAAAAGTTCTAGCAGCCAAGATTCCTGCAGTGACCAGAGTGATCAGAGTCGTGACAGTTCTGTCAGTCGGAGCAGCAATGGTGTTGAGAGTGACTATGACAGCTCCTCTTCCTCAGACAGTGACATAGATGAGGAAATTGACAAAAGAAAACAGATATTTGAGGAAGAGAATACAGAAGACTTTGAGGTGTCCATGGAAAAGAAACGTCAAGCGATGAAGCTGGAAGGAGGTAAAGATTATTAAGTCACTTGTACATTGTGGAGAAGAGTGAATGTTAGCTATTTTTAACTTTCCCTGGTTTATTGCATAATGTCACTGGTGCTGCATAGACAGAACATCTCTGATAGTTTACATGGTTTGGTTTCCAAAACTGATCCAGCCATGTATTTCTCCTCAAGACCACAAAAATTAAAGATTGATGCTTAAGCATTTCTTCATCAAATACATTATCTGATCACATTATATTAGGATAACTTTCTTAAAAAATGAATGGTGATTCAGACCACATCAGATTCTCTGGATTTTGTTATTTAATCCCCTCCCATTTTTGTCCCACCTTCAAGAAGAAACTCAGAAGCAGTTCCATGAAGGGGGATGTTTTTACATAATGAAGTTTTCTCCTTGTAAAGGGCATTGTAGATAGTACAACAACCACACACAGAGTTGTTCTACTCCAGATCATTTCTGATTACAGTTTCCAATGGCAATTGAGATCTGCAATTGAGATACGAAGAGTACACAATCTGTCTTGACATGTCTGACACATATTTCCTACCAATTCTTACAGCTTCAGTCTTAGACCTTGGGCTTAAGAGTTCTGGACATCAACCTCACCGAGGGCAATGTGACACACCACAGAAACAATTACCAAGTTTGGTTTTAGGTTCACAATGTAAATAACTTCACTTCCCTCATTGCATGGTGGATAATCAGTTAATATATAGAAGTCAGATAAGCTTGTCCCTTCTCAACATTTTTTCAGATCGTCTAGGCTTGGAGCCCTTAACACATTTCATCAAAGTTCTTCCATCCAAGTGCAGTGAAAGAATTGAAGAAGGCTTCAGCCAAGACATTGAAGTCGGACATTCACTAAGATACTAGACCATGTCATATCCAAGTTCAGGATGTTTTTTATCCATGGAGAAGGTGGCATTCCTGGATGACATGGTATAAAAACATTCAGCAAGTATGGTGTTTGGTTCTCGGCATGTACCACCTTACTTCCCTCATATGCAGTTCAGGGTGGATAATAAATGTATAGAAGTTGGACATTATCCCTTATCAAGAGTTTGTCTGTCTAGATATGGAAACTCTTAACACATATTAACTTGACATCTATCTCCCAAACATCAGTTGTATAGTTCATGTGTTGGAGAAAGCATCTGGGAAGAAGTTGTTTAGGCAAGGAAGATTCTTACAGCTTCTTAGCCTGCTCAGTTTGGGGATGGACATGTTACAATGCCAGTTTATTGGGTTTGAGAGCACACTTGCAATGGTTATCAGCATATGGATTCTTCAAGAGGAGGCTCGTAATGTCAGCCACTTGGAAATGAAAGCCATTCTCAATGCCTTCCTAAACACAGTCCTGATAATGTCAGACAGTTTGATTGTGATGATGTACCTCTACTTTTAGGCAGTACCTTTGCCTCACAGTAGACATGGATCACATAGCCTTGTTGGGAAACAAATTCCAATGTGATGGAAAAGACAAAATAACAACAAAAAAACTGATATGCATAAAGGAGAATTATTCTTCTTCATCAGGTCTGGAAAGTGTGTGTTCAATGAAAAGTGGTTGTCTGACTAAAGTTGAGAAGTTATGGGTGATAGGTACCAGGCGTAATGTGCATGTTGTCATAAGAATGTAGATCTTAGGAAAATGGTAAAAAGTGCTGAAATCACATACAAGAAGTGAGAAACAAAAAGACACTTGCAAAAGTGTTGGAATCACAAACCTTCAGAAATTTCTTCATTGTGAGAAAAATTCCTATTCAGTGCCAGTGGAACAGTAAGCTTCAGTATGGCTGAGTATAAAAAGGAAACTTTAAGCGGCTCACTCTCTGTATATTTAGCCCCACCCCTTCCACCAACCAGCCCTTGTACTTCTTCCAGCAGCATACAAGTTGTTGATGGCTCAGTTGAAAAAAAATGATGTCCTGAAAATTGAAATTTAGTGGACAATGCAAACAGTTGTGACCCGTAATTTTTATAAATCTAATGTAGGGCTTGAATTTAACACAAATTTCTTTGTAGCCAGAAGGACTAGTATACTGAGAAATTTACTAGTCCTGCCAAATCTTTACTAGTCCTGTCCACAAAACAATGTCATGCACTTGTATCAATATTAACAAATATGAAATGCAGAAGAACAGAAGTATAAATCCTGCTTCAAATCATAGTCAGTCAATTCACATATCTTGTTTCTCAAGATAATCTGGATCCAATTCCAGAAAGGGATCCAGGTGTCCTTTCTCTTCCTCCACCTGCACTCTGGGTCCATATGGGGTTTGTTCTGGTCTCCTTACCTGTCTCCCTGAAACATTCCACAAATGTATTGCTGGTGATGGATCATGTGTTGGAATATCATTTGTATGGAACATTATAAAGAGTAGGTCGGACAGAACCCAAGGTTGCAAACATGATCTCCAGTCACTCTTCACCATTTTCATCTTTGAGAAACCCCTCTCAGCATCAGCAGAGTGGGCTGGGATTGTCAGGATAAGGTCAATCTATGCCAGAATATTCTTGCGGTCAGCAGCACATGATTTTACAACTGTGGACCAAGTCAAAGCATATATGTCTTTGTAACTGCAAGATAACAGAATACATTAAGAAAATATTAATCTGAATAAATTTACATAAAGAAAAATGTAATGTCAGTACTTAAATAATGTTTATATTGAATTGTTTTTAAAAACTTTCTTTATTTCTTTAAATGGTTACCTTTTGTAATCAAGATACTTTGCTAAATAAAGAATTTGTAATAAATCTGGCATTGATGATGTTTCTTGTATTTATTTTTAAATATTTGAATATACACCTACTTGCTGTAGACTAAACTCTTTAATAAGTCCCATTCCAATTCCACTGTATCAGCATCCACACCTGCACTAGCAAGCACTGGCCGGAAATGCACCACCAAAATTGCCACATCATCATCACCAAAGTCTGTATTAAACCAAAAAGTTGCATTTTAAGAAAAATAATTTAGTGCTGAAGAAATATAATGTCTATAACATTTGGACAACATCTACACATTTTTGTTATGGAACCCCAACTATATAACTACATACAGTAATAAACGTAGCCTTTTAGTATAAGTTAAAAAGTGAAAGCAATTTTTACAATTAAACTTTGTACAATTAAACTTATGAATGGAATGTATTTTCATGTGATAAGTTGTTTCATTACAATTTAATTGCATTATATGCGAGTGACAGAGCTGTGCATTTAAAGCTGCATTTTATATTTTCAATGGGTATTTAAATTTTAAATTAAAAATTAATACCTGTTCAAGGTGGTTCTTGATGGCTGTGTATCCTATCCAGAAGCTGTCAAGAGCTCTCTCAGTGTGGGGTAACCAGCGTGTGCCTCTAACCCTGCTTGTCATCACTGGTGATACATCTAGAGAAGCAAATGACCTCTTTAAATTACTTCTGTTGAGGGGACTGTTGTGGTAGTAATAATACAGTCCCATGAAAAGAATTGTTCATCTTTGTGTAAAGGGAGGTTTTTGTCACTACATCTTGATATGCCAACTCAAGCCGGTGTGCAAAGTAGTGAATACCCTGTAAAGCTGGTTGGATATTTTTCAGTTTAGATACAACTCCTTCATTTCTGTCCATCATTACACTTGCTCCATCACTACCAAATGCAACAATCTTATTCTGCCAATTAGTGATTCCAGCATTATCCATTGCAGTGGTGATCACCTTCAAGATCCCTTCAGCATCTGCTTTCTCTACACTATTAATTGCTAGGAACGATGATTTAATCTCTCTTCCTTTGCAGATTCTTATATATATAGTTTCCTCCTCCTGAATTGAACTGTCAATACAACGGTTGCACACTACTGCAAGAAACCTTGCTTCATTCACACCTTGACAAATTTCTGCCTTTCACTTTCAGCCATGTTTTGAGTAAATGTAACAATCTGTTTATCATTCCAACATCAACTCCTTTCATCTCATCCAGCTGACACAACCATACAAAATCAGTGAAGGGTCTTCTTTTCTTTACGATAGCATGTACATTTCTAAACAAATTAACGAGCCGGTCAAACACATTCCGGTTTAAACTTTCCAAGATCTTACCAGCAGTTGATTCTTCTGGTGGTACCTGCATAGCTGCTTTTCTCTCTCAACTCTTTTTGTGTTGCCCACAGCTTTCATGTACATTTACCAATTCAGTTTTTAAGTTCGAACAACCCGCAACAAAACTGGATGTTTTCTCTGTGTTTTTGCGAATTCCATACACCAGTTACACTGCATGACATTCTTTTCCTCATCATAATTCAGCCATTCCCTGTCTTTTGTCGATGTCTTCTGAAACGTTCAATTACTCTTTTCCCTATCATAAGAATTATTCCTCTCTTTTATGTCATTTTCATTCAACTTTGTTTTTCTTCCAGTGGCTGAACACCTTCTATAAAATGCCACATTTTGCCTGTCTTATAAGGAGGGAATTGTGCCTGTTTTGAAATACGCGATGTTACAGTATAGATGATGCGAATTATTTAAAGTAAGAAAAGGAATGGCATAGTGTCCTTTATATGAGAAAGTCAGAGCAAGAAACACGCTTCAAAACATGTGCCTTTGTCCCCCTCCCCCTTAAAATTAAATGGCCTCTCCATAATAAAGACTTGACTTCAGCGGATGTTCTGCATGATCAAAGCAGTGGTTATTGTAAACACTGTTATAAAATATTATCATCAGAAGATAATGTTAGTTTCAGCTTGGAAAAAGTGTGTTCCCATCAAACGAAGCCATCTGACTCTGCACGTTGTATTTAACAGCTCCAGTTACAGTCTCATCATTAATAGCGTAAGTTTGGTAATTGTTCCTAATTAATCGGACCTCAGTGTATTGTTTAAATTAATAATAAGGCGGAACATTTTCAAATCTTATATGCCCATGTTCAGAGATTGTAATTCCCAACAAATGTACGGCATTCTGCTTGGATATCTCCACATGTATTCAATTATTTGTTCATTCTTGTAAGGGAAAAAATAAAAAAACTATTCTTATCATCATTGAAAAAGTAGTTGTATGGAAGGATGTGTCAATAACGTAATCATAATAAATTGATATAATTCTTATAATTATTTCAATGCAAATGTAAAATATGCAGTTTCCCGTTTGTGACTGTTGGAACGTTTGGCTAACGAGCAAAAAAAAACTTTAAACAAACAAACATGCAGACTGATTTCTTTGAATAGTTTTTGCCATGTTCTTTTGTGCGGCATATCGCTTTGTAGTTTGTTACTGTGGTCGAGTGAATAAAGTGTGATACCATGTCATTTTTTATTTAATTTGCTGTCAGATTAATTAGGATCAATTACCAAACTTCCGTTGTTAGTGACGGGACCATAATTGGCGCTGTTAAGCGAAATGCACAAAATCGGATGGCTTCTTGTTATAGAAACGCACCTTTCCGAGGCAGAAATTGACTTCATCTTCTCATGCTGATATTTTATGACTTGTGTTTACAGTGCCACTGCTTTGATTCTACAGAACATCTGCTGAAGTCAAGTCTTTATTAGAGAATGGCGTAAACAAATGCTGACTGTTGATAACCGAAACTTTTTACTAGCCCATCAGACTATTAACATTATGAAAGTTACTAGTCTGACAGGAAATCTACTAGCCTCGGGCTAGCGGACTACCACTAATTTCGAACCCTGTAATGACAACAACACAAAGCTTTTCAAGCTTGTGTATCCTGAGCACAAGATTGCTGACCAGTTTTCCTGTGGTAAAAGAGAAAGACTTCTTATTTATACATTTTGCTGTGTCAGAAACTTGCAGAAACACATTTGTAAAAGTTATGTGATTTAATAGGGTTTTGACAGGCCATAAGGCCCTAAAATGTCCTTAAATTTCAGTTGAAATTTCTGTATGAACCATCATAATGGAATACCTTTGTGGGTACCCCTCCCATTCCCCATCATTAGGTAGTGTTCAAACCTGATACATTCTTGGCTGGCTCAGTGACCTTGCCAAATCATTATCATGGCAGGACAACTGCTTCATACAGAGTTGGCTGTCTAATGCTAGACATTTCTTTCCATTTTTCCCCATCCCAGAAGAATGTACTGTAAATGCTCTTCAAATGAACTGGGGGGGGGGGGTAACACGGGCATACACCTTCCCTACCATTAGTTTTGGATATGAAGATAATTAAGAAATTAGGGCACAGATTGCAATAGCTCTTATTGCCCCACTAAGATGAAATATCCTGGATCAACAATTTGCTCGATTTAATGACAGGCTTAACCAGACGAGTCATGGTGACCTCCATTTCACTCAAGCAGTTGAGATCGCCACTATTCCATCATTGTCCAGTAAAACTTTTCCTTTCAAAGATATTCTGATTGAAAGGTGTTCAGAACTTCAACTGAAGATTCCCCACTTTGACAAGGAGAAAGCATGTTTTGTTAATGACTGTTGTCACATCAGAGATGTCACACAGCTCAAAACACCCAGCAGCTAATTTCTCTTTCACTTGGAAGGCAAGAAGTTAGCTCCTAGCACAATCAAGCTATACTGTTCCATGATCTCAGACACATTCAAACATCATGGAAGAGAATTTTTCTGCAACAAGGTAATCTCCAATGTGTTGTCCAGTTTTGGTATATCCAGACCCATGCTGACTCACATTATTCCCAAATGGAATTTTCATTGCCATGGCCAAACTTGTCTCTTATTGTGCTTAACTGACATTAGAAGCTCATCCATTTAGAAATGCAGTAATGACACAGAGGTAGGATGCTCAGTATTTCCTCCTGTTTGTCAGGGTCTCCCTTGGAAATATTTTTCTTTGTGCAATGACATTTGCCAAATTTAAAAAATTTGAGCCACTTTTCAGCCATCAGAGCCATTTTATGCCATGATACAGGGGCTTAAATATATGTGTAATGTTATATTGGCCCTATTTTTAATCTATATGAACATGACAGTGAAACAGTTTTTGCATGTTTTTATTTCATTTCAGAGCACAAAAATAATTATTGATAAATATAACAATACTATTATATACACGGGAAGTTTAGTGTATAACATATGAAAAGCAAGAATGAATAAGAATTTTTCTTTATAACTGATAATACAAAATACTGATTAGTCTTTATGAACAATGTCACTGACACTTTATCAATATCTGTCTCATTTTTTTCCCAGACCATTTCTTAAATGCCTTCCTGAAATCAAAATTCTCAACACTGGGTACATCAATAGAAATTCTCATTAAATTTTTCAGAGTAGACATACCCATAGAATTAAGTTTGTTTTGATGACATATTCTGGAGACTGAACCCCCTCTCACAGTCTGCAGTAGAAATAGGGGCAGCAAGTAACCTGGTAGTTGCCTCATATGCAGCTGGATATTAATCTTTGTTTTTCAGAGCTAGATTAGCCATATTCTTTATGTTTTATACAGACTTGATTTATGAAGTAAATTTTTAATTTTTCATTGATATAAGTGACTCTGGCCCTTTACAGTCGACGATTGGCATCCTTGTAGTGGCATCCTGTGTTACTCAGTTAAATTCAGACCACAAAATTGTGTTATCCAAGTAAATAGTCCCTAAAACACTAAGTAGTCCCAAGTGCATATCACACTCACAATTTGCAACAAACATAAATTAACATGTGCAAATGACACCGAATCTTTTTGCCAACCAGTTCAGTAGAGTATATCCCCCTGTCATTCCATATTTCCTACTAATCACATTTAATTGCTTCTCAGTACTGACTGACAGCTTGCAGTTAGCTGCAATCATGTTCGAATAATGTCTTATTCATCATCTACTGCCATGATCCACTGACTGCTGCAGGTTGTGAAAATGCGTATTAAGTGACCCAGGTTGCTTATATCAATGAAAAATTAAAAATTACTTTATAAATATTTGTGGCCAGCAGCCTTCACCAATCAGTAAAAAATAATGCCACTTTCAAAATTCTTTTCCATTTCATGACAAATGTGAAGCCTAACAGAGGCCTTGCATGTACTCTTACCTATTCTCCTAATGTAACGTGATCAGGTAATCTATTTGATGGCAAAAACTTTTTTTATTAGGTGCAAAAATTATGTGTGTTTCCCATTGCACTGTTTTTAAAATGGTGGTAGGTAGTTTTTTTTTAATATATGTATCATTATGATTAGTATATGTGCTAAGCACTTCAAGTACTGGGCTAAATCAGCTCAGTTAGAAGCACAAATCAATTTTGGGTTTGTTTGTTTTTTTGCCTTATGTTTCTCCAGTACTACTTACCAGACATTACAGATAATCCCTCACTCCATCCTCACAGTATGAGCATCTTTTAAGGTTTCACTCGAGTAAAAACTGGTACATCCAGGTTTAACAGTAATAACCTAGAAATCGGAGTTAACTGATAAGAGTTGGTTCCATTTGTCAATAACACATACATACATATATATATATATATATATATATATATATATATATATATATATATATATATATATACGTTTTCTGTCTGGCAGGGCTGGATTTGGAGTAGCATAGAAAGTTATCCTAATATCCTAATGTATTGTGATTCAGTAAATAATATCGGAGAAACATAATTTACTAAAAACTTATTTTGTAACTGGAATTGTTTTTAATCTAGTTGTATGGTAAGTGGGCTGTGGGAAATAATTTAATAATTGTATTATGCTTCAAATGACTAAGATGCAGTGGAGTTAACACATCCTAGATTTGGTCTTTTTGGCATGTAAGCAGTATTCATTGGAATGTATTTCTATTTCAGAATTGAAAAGTACAGCAAAATACACAAAGAGGACAATAGATAGATTTTCGTCTACAGTAATATGACCAACAAAGCTACTTATATAGTCAGTTTGTTTCTTGCATCTTTACTGACCATACAATTGAATTAGAATGAAAACTGCAGGATAAATCTACAAAATTTCATGTAAATTTGAGTTTCATAATAAGTATGAACGCGGGCAAATGCATCGTGCAAGCTTATAAATTGCACATTCAGAATTTTGTTCTTAGCAAGCATGTTTGTCAAGACAACCATAGTGATTTGCTGATTATGTTGGTATCCATCCATCCATATGTCATTCCACACTCTAGATAAATCTGCATCAAAATACTGCTATGACACCATGGTCATAAACTGAGTAACAGACCAACAAGTTTTGTAAAGCTTAAGAAAGAATTTAATTATCAAATTCATAAATGAAAATGTGAGTGGAACTTACAGTATGATATGAATCCAGAAATAATCCTGATGAAGTTCTATGAAAGTCATAAATGAATGAAAAGTTCTGTATAAGTTTCAAAACCAGATATATACGGGTCTGCTAAGAATCATGATGTTGTCAAGTTGGCATCATCCAGAACAACTTCAGATAATTCACAAAAGTTCCAAAATGATATTATTATCCAGATAATGACCATTTCCACTCCAAACAAATGTTTTTCCTCTCGAATAATATCTAAGTATAACAAAAAACACGTCTGCAGACTTATAACAGGAACACAAGAAATGAGAAAGACTCAAAAATTGGAATGAAATGGATTGCTGAGTTCTCTCTTTGCATACACTGTCTGTTGTGGCTATATTTGACAGATCGTAATACTCATTTTGAGTCTAATTTGCCCATTATGTAACTTAGCTCAACCAATGGTAAGTTGCTAAATTCTTCCAGAAACATTGAAACCCCATAAGCCAATGAAAAATTAATCCTTATGTGCTATTAAGTCTTGTTGTTAGCATTATTATTAATAATTGTCTATACGTACTTAATCATCTATTTATACGTAGTACTTTGCGCAGGTTATGTAGGCGAAATTTAAAGATATTCTGTGCAATTTTATAGCCATGAATAAAATTATAAAAATCAGATTAAACCATGATAGATATACATATAACCTCCCCTTATATGGAAAAGAAAGATTTATGCAATAAAAGTGTCTTTTTTCATGTTAATCAAATGCATAAATGATAATAACAATGAAATTACAAGTGAAGAAGTATAATGAATCTACAAAATAAGTTGCTCCATGAGTGATGGATTGCAGGTTTCCAGCAATTTTTGTCCTGTGCCCTGCGTATCTTGACCCTGTACAACTTCCTGGGCCCACTTTTTCTTTATGAAAAGAAAAACATCATGCCAACAATTTTTCTTTAGTGGATGTCCGTCCATGTCTGTGTTGGTGAATGCAATGACTGAAGTCATTAAAAATGATGAAACTGTAAGATGGCCATGAATATCCATTTTAAAATAATGTATCTGCATTGAAAACATTTGTGGTAGCCATCTAAGTTATGGTGTAAAGTCATTGACAGCCAACAGTGTAATGTATTTTCCAGGTTAAAGTCACACCTATGGCAAAGAAGATTTAATTTTATTGAGGTTGAATTAACAACAAAAGGGACTAACTTTATGGAAATACACAAGTTGTCATTTATTGATGATTTATTACTTTGAAATACATGGGTATTTTTTTTAATAGTGGCAATAATGAGTAAGATTTCTCCTCATCGCAGTCACAGATTGCCAGTACAGCACTAACTTCAGTGACCTGAAGGCTTTGACTGTGTGTCCAAAATTGGACTCTCATATGTTTTGAAGTGGTTGGTTAAAGCACTATTTGAACCACTGTCTCTCATATGTTTTGAAGTGGTTGGTTAAAGCACTATTTGAACCACTGTCTCTCATATGTTTTGAAGTGGTTGGTTAAAGCACTGTTTGAACCACTGTCTCTCATGTTTTGAAGTGGTTGGTTAAAGCACTATTTGAACCACTCTCATGTTTTGAAGTGGTTGGTTAAAGCACTATTTGAACCACTGTCTCTCATGTTTTGAAGTGGTTGGTTAAAGCACTATTTGAACCACTGTCTCATACGTTTTGAAGTGGTTGGTTAAAGCACTATTTGAACCACTGTCTCTCATATGTTTTGAAGTGGTTGGTTAAAGCACTATTTGAACCACTGTCTCTCATATGTTTTGAAGTGGTTGGTTAAAGCACTATTTGAACCACTCTGGAGCATTTTTAGCTCATCTGTCTTATAAAACCTGCTTCTTAGTCATTCTAGCTACAGCTAGCAAAATCACTGAGATACATCAGTTGATCCAAACTGTCTGCAGTTTTATTTTGATGGTTTGATTTTGTTTCATAATGGGCATTGCTTTCATGGCTAAGAATGGGCTCATGCGCATGGGCAATCAGTTCTTGGGTGTGAAACCACTTTTCTTATTTTACCCTTCAATTTGGGTTTATAGGCCCCTGTGAGGACTTTGAAATAATACCTGAAATGAACCAGGCTGGTGTGAAGATCTCATTTAATTCTACCACTGAAAGAAGGAAAGGT
Source organism: Megalonaias nervosa (assembly GCA_016617855.1). Lineage (NCBI taxonomy): Eukaryota > Metazoa > Mollusca > Bivalvia > Unionida > Unionidae > Megalonaias > Megalonaias nervosa. The sequence goes on along the minus strand of JAECUM010003924.1, from coordinate 78,141 downwards.
GAGTTCAGCTCAGTAGCTGTCGTCCTGGATGCAGTATGTTACTCATTTTATGTATAGAGAACTAACCGAAGAGCAAATGTGCATTTGGGCTTATGAGGTAGCCACAGGCATATCGTTTGAGTTCCATAATTGATATATTGTGGGATTTATGGCAGTGTTGACTCAAGCTTTTACCTCAGAGATCTTTAATTTCAAAGGTCTTGGTTTGACATGGTGGGGTCTTTAGATGCATCACAACTGGATACCTTGACAGGTCATTCAGCAGCTTCACAGTGATGTGGACACTCAACTTTCACTTGATCTGTTGAGGAAACATTTGTTTCTCTGTTAGCTGCATCTGGTTATATGGAGTCGGCGCTTGAAGTGGTATATTCTCAAGATTTGAAGCTGCCTTGCACATCTTAGGTAATCAGAGATGGGGCCCTTACCCAGAATAAGTGGTTGTAGCTCTCTCCACAGTGTACTTGTTCATTAAAGATATTAAGATAGTGTAACATGTTTGAAGAAGACTGAAGAAACCAATTTTTAAGTAAAAAGTGTTTTTTCGATAATGTTGTACCTGCCTAATAATAATATGGTCACGTCCTCGCAACCTCCTTGCAGTTAAAGTAGTCCAGTAGTAACTGAAGTATGGATTGGATTCAGTGCCAGTCCTTCTTTCTTAGGTAAGATTACTCATGTTTGACTCCCATCTGTGTAGGCAGACAGCTTTTATATTTTCATAAGGTTAAAATCTAGCTTAGGAGGGCTGCATTTGTGAGGTCATTTCATGCTTATAAGGTATTAAGAATTGGTAAGAAATATGGAGGTAACAGTTTGACCAAAAATTTTTTTTTTTTTCAGTGTCAGTCAAAGAATCTGAACAGGAAGTGAAGGAGGAGAATGGAGAAAAGGAAAACAAAAAGCCTCGTGTCTTTGACATGTTTGCAGAAGATGCAGGTCCTATAGACGGTGACTTTAATGTAAGATTTTTGTGCTGGGGAAGGAAGAATATTGGCATTGTCTTTTCTGTTTTAAAATCGTTAATTTTAAGAAGAAGCTGCTTTCTATTATAACATCATCTTGGAGTGTTTTAATTGCTTGTAAAAACTAAAATCATTTTTGATTTTGTTTTTAATTATATTATCTACCATTATCTTAAATCCTTTCTGTTGCCAGGCAGATTTTGACCATATGTTATTGAGTGACCAAATATGATTGACTCCATACTAAACCTATTTGTCAGTTCTCCAGCCATTTAGTGGAAGGCAGCAGGGGACGATGGACATATTGTTGAACATTTGTTTCCATGTAACATGTAATTTTAATCTCTTGTATAAAATTTAGACTCCTTGAATTATTTTTGTATTTTGAAGTCATTTGGTTTTCAGAGTCCAGGTCTGAATCGACTTGCCACAAGGGGGAGTGAAAACCCAAGCCTTTTAGACAACTGGGATGATGCAGAAGGATATTACAGTAAGACTTCCTACTTTGTTCTGATCAGAACTTTTTCCCCCATAAATGGTGCTTGTACACGATAATTGTTATTTTTTTTCTTATTGTTAGTTTTGTTTTACAAGATAGTTGTGTTTTCCATTTAGACAGTTATTATACAGGATGGTTGTTTTTTCCCCGTATACAGTTGTTTTATTGGAAAGTTTTTTTTCTCCATAGGAAGTTGTAAATTTCACAAGATACTTGTCTTTTCCACATAGATAGTTGTTTATGCCATAAAGTTGTTTTACAAAATAGTCATTTTTATCCCTATAGATTGTTGTTTTACGGGATAGTTGTTTTTCCCAATAGATAGTTGTTTTACAAGAGTCATTTTTTTCCCCATAGATAGTTGTTTTACAAGACAAGTTCATTTTTTGCATAATGTTGTTTTACAAGGACAACTTTAATAATATTGATTTTGATCTTGTTTTTCAAAGACAACTAAGTAATGTGGCCTGAGATCTGTAATCATAAAAAAAAACCTCACACTATAAGCAATTACAATCAGTTATGATTACAATTATAATCAGCCCCATGCCTTCTAGGGACCTTTGAAAAATGAACGGTGCTGTACTAGCTAGACATCAAGAGGACATTGGGGGAGGGGGGTAGTGGTGCTGTTTAATGGCTGAATATTTGTTTTATAATCACATTGAGAATACTTGTCTATAAACAGCTTTAGTTAATCAACTGTTTGCTTTTCTGTATAAATTTTACCTTTATTTTCATGATAACCAATCTCTGAAAGATAATGAAAAACAGTTCCAAGAGGTTTCAGCACAACACATATATATGTGCCTTATTGTGTACATGCAGAACATTGTGTATTACATCACTGCTTTTTGCACAATAAAACACGATTACTTTTGTTCAAAAAGTAGAGACATTTGTTTCATGAAGACAACATCAACGTTTAAACTTAATTTTTTAAAATTGTGTTGTTACTGAAATATTAATGCCATAATTTCATTGCAAGTAATAGTAAAACTTATGCTTATCCTGGAGCAAATCTCTTGAGTGCCAATTCAGGAATTTTAAGTTCACCACAAACTTTGGAACTCGCTTTTCCATAATGAACTTTGATGGTAGATTGACATATTTCATATTTGAATACAAGAGCGAATATGGCATTTATGATTATTACACTGAAACCAAATTAAAATATACCAAAAAAAATGTCACCTGACAAAGTTATGTCATTGCTGTTTATATCTTAAAATGTTGTTACTGATAGGCATTAATAACATTTTCACTGGTCAAACTTTTTTTAAAGGTTCTTATTTACAGTTTATTGAGAATTTTTTGTAAAGCAAATGTAAAAAAAAATACAGGGCATCTTATTATACTTTGAGAATTTCATGATGTTGGTTTAAATTTCCAGACACAACCACCATTTTTGATGGTAAAACAAGCAATTTACCAGGGTTTTGTTTAGCAATTTTGATCGTGACTTTCTTCAAATTCAACAACTAAGGGTAAATTCTTTTGGCATTTTCTAGAAAAAAATGGGATCCATGCCTGCCTTGCTTTATAAATGGGTTTGTGAGCTATCCTGGCATGAGTTATTGAGGGAGCAGTATATTTTCTTGAAAAAATATAATTTCTATTTGCACACCAACTGTTCTGACAGTGAGAAGTTAATTCATTTGTTAATATATGAAAAATTTGATAAATTATGGTATTGTAACTGGAGGTGGCTATTTATGTAGACCATATGACCTGATTATGATTATGGTCAACTGATAAATGTAGACATAAATCTCACCTCTTTGAAATTTTGATTGTTTTTGTAGCAAATAGAGTAGTTATATGTGTATCTTGATTTTAAACTTTTCCCAGTTTGGACCTAAAAGACCCCTATTTTTTCATGTGGTAATGGAGCTTGTGACACCAGGCTCTATCATAATTGTGATTTAGTATGACTTCCCTGTTCTCAGCATCCACTCCAGAATTGAACAGCTCCATCAGTTTTAATGAGACTTAGCTGGAATTTTTCTTGCAACATACACAAATCAAAAGTGTGTTCAGGGCAGCTCTGTAAGCAATAGTCTTGTTCAAAATTATATTTTCAATGACTTCTTTAGAATGGCTGAGCCTATTTTGATAAAACTTTGTATTAATGTTTTTGTTAGGATGTATTGTATTGAAATAATTGTCGGGCTTCCCAGGCAATGGCATGGCTTAGCAAACATGGAAACCCATTTTTCACTTCTTAAGAAATGGTCTTTTGGATTTTGATAGACTTGGTGTCAGTGTTTCTTGGGATGTGCTCTGTTAAAGTTGTCTTTGGAATTGCTACCCTAGCAGTAGTGTGGCCTCCATAGCAACCAGGTGGAAAGTCTATGAATGATACATACCTCTCATCAAGTGCAGCTAGCATCACTAATATAGTCAAGTAAAAGAAAATAAGAGTAGCTTTCTATCCCAGACTTTCCTACCATATGTGTTAAATCAAGTCATAGCATGAACACTTTCACATTAATAGAAAATATGCCAAATACCCCATCTTGTCCATCTGAAGTTACTCCTAGTAGAAACACAGTCATTGTATGAACACTTTCACATTAATAGAATGCCAAATACCCGATCTTGTCCATCTAAAGTTACTCATTGTAGAAACACAATCGTTGCATGAACACTTTCACATTAATACAAAATATGCCAGATGCCCCATTTTGTCCATTTGAAGATATTCAAAATAGAAACACAGTTAAACAGTATCAGATACCACCAATTTATATCAGGTAATTTTAAATGAACATTACCATGACATAAGTTTGTTTAAACCCAAGGCACCTACCTGCAGTATTACTTTGGTCTTTTAGACAAATTTATGCCAGGTGTGTGATATCAGGCCCAGTTGGGTCTTTTGCATTTGATGATGTGCTCAGCAAGCTGTATTTTTTCTCCAGGAGTTAGAATAGGGGAGATACTCGACAAGCGTTATCAAGTGTATGGCTACACTGGACAGGGAGTGTTCAGCAATGTGGTGCGTGCCAGAGATGCTGCCAGGGGTGCACAGGAGGCTGCTATTAAGATTATTAGGAATAATGAATTGATGTAAGTATAATTATTTCTACATATATTAAGATGATCTGCTTCTGAATACTTATCTTCAGATTATGTTTGCAAAGTTTGCCAAAGACTTGAACATTTCTTTAATATCACTTTTGAAAATATTGGGGTATTCTGTGGTGAATAGTCAGTGTTATTTTTGCATTAAAAATGAAGAAGCTTCAGGAATGAATTCTTACAATATTGTAAGCATTACATAATAACCTTAAAAAGAATTGAGATTATTGATGTACTCTTTCATCAGGTTCAGTTATATATTCAGAGATTTGTTCTATTTAAAATATTTTTTTACTTGTAACGTTGCTTTCAGGGACATAACTCTATATGGTTGTTTTGCTTATCAGCTTTTATTAACTCAAAGATTAATAGGTGCAGCTAGCTTTATCACTGTGAGTATATTTTTCAAGACTCTCTCTTGTATTGACTTCAGTGTATTTTCTGTCAATTCCTTGTCTCTATAGAGGCAAATTGAGCTCCCTGTTCTATCAGCTTAAGTTGAATTTTGGTCACACCCTTGGTGCTGTAGTGACAAATTAATCTTCTTCTTGTATTAAGATTATTTTTTGTCCTGCCCATATTTCTGTAGTGGCAAAGTGAGCTCCATGTTGTATCAGCTTAAGTTGATTTACTGTCAAGCCCATATTGCTGTAATGGTTTGAGCTGCTACTCAAAAGAATTGTCAGGAGGAAGACATTCGGGTGGAGATCTCTTACGGAGACCTGCACAAAACTGGCAAATTCTGTGATAATCCATAACTGCCAGCCATTATGCTTTTTTGCATCATCATTATGGTTTGTTTCACCTAATTATTTCTTACAGTCAACATTATATCGATTACACTTTTTTGTTACATTAAAAAAAAAAGAAAAAAATAAAGTAATAAAATGATGCGCTTGTCATTTAAATTCTCAGAGAGTGGTAATACAGCACTCAGGTTGAGCACTTCATTGTGCTTGTTGCAGAATTTGTGGAGTTGAAATTATGATCACTCAGCAAAAGTTAGACCTAATAGACAAGGTAAAGTGTGTTGTATATACATAATTTTTCAGTGTTTTTGATTATATTCTGATAGTGATCTACATCTATTTTGTCCATTTGTGACAAAAACATTACCCAACTGCAGATCCAGTTTAGTAGCAAAATTATATATGCATATTTTTAAAATAGTTTATTGTATTGATCACATATAATTTATAGATTACACTTTTTATGCTAAGATCATGCTATTTTTTGGGCACTTAGGTTATGCTTATATGTCTCCAGGAGTTGGCAGGTAGGCTGTTCCTGGAACTGGGACATAGTGTAAATTGGACAGGAGATAGCATGAAGCATATTATATACTGCAACCTGAAATGTTTTTTTTGGATGAATCATCTTATGGTCATTTGTTAGAACTGCTAGGATGATTTAAAAGCACATTATAGTAGCTTCAGTATAAGTTTCAGGAGAAAGCCACACCAGGATAACTGTCAATGCCATTGCATGAGCTAGCAATATTTAGAAAGGTGCAGCACCCTGCCGTTATTGTTTTGCCCCCTCTATTTTAGTACAATGCTCCTCAAATTTTTGTAATTTGCCTTCATTTTTCATGAGTTAAATTTTGTTTAGTATGATGCTTCTAAAATTTTTCAGAATTTGTCCTCTTGTTTTTCCAAGTCAAATTTTGTTTCAGTCTTTGCTTATTGACCAAGTATAGTCAGTGAGAAATGTTTGGATTTCTTATCTGCAAACTGAGGGGTTTATTAGTATTGGAAGTAGTGGTTGTCAAACATACATTGAGTGCAGATGATACTGATTCCATAAACAAAATCCTAGCAAAAAAGATCCATGAAACTGTAAACAAGTTAAGAGAGTTCTTTACATATGTGTGTTATAGTCACAGAGCATTTCAAACATTAAACAAATCCATCATTTTGTTTTGGTATATGCCAAAGTTGAGAACAGAATTTGCTGTGTTACAGTTTATTAATTTGTAAATGCTTCATATTATGCTTTATAATTCAACAAGATTCTCAGTCCTGTCAGCCTTACTGATTCAGATGTTGTATATGTCTGTCATATTTACTACTGCTGCACATTCAGCAAAGGAAGATTTCTAGTCAGAAGTTAGAATGCACCAAACTGCATTCTAGTGCAGTTTATATTTGTATAAAAATCAAATTATTTCATGTTGAAATCAACAATTTTGCCAACAGTTACAATTTGACCATAAACCTTACTTTAGCGACCTGTAAATTATGGATTTGCAGAATAGTAGCAAACATTATGAAAACATGATTGTTGGGATTCAGTGGAATTAGTCAGGGAACCAGTCAGTTTTTATAGTAGTACCTTGGATGCTTAAAACTGCCCATATTTTTCATGTATATGCCTGCATGAACAAGATGGTGCTTATAGTATTGCCTAGAATGGCATCAAATGTACAAAAAGCAGTGTGAAGCTGAAATGGTCAATAAATCCTCATACGGAGATTAAATAGTCAGCATAGATGTATCAAAAGGAATATTCAGATTCTTGGGAAAAAAATCAGGAAAGGAAACAAATATGTTTATTGGACATCTTGTCATGTTTATTTGAGTCTGTCTTGTGGTGGGAGAGAGAATTTCCATTGCCACTCAAAATGGAAAAAAACCACCCCAAAACCCTAAAGATTAAATGGGTGTGGGTGTGGGTGTGTGTGTGTCAGATATGATAATATGTTTATATATCCATTTTGGCTATAATGAGAATAACAAATGCCTTTTGATTTAAAAAGAAATACTCTGTGTGTGTGTGATACAGTAATATGTTTATATATTCATTTTGGCTATAATGAGAATAACAAATGCCTTTTGATTTTAAAAAGAAATACTGCATTGGCTATGCCAGGAATAAAGCAAAACAGCTTATACAGCTATTTGCCGTTGAGAGCTATGAGTTTTTCCTTCTGAAGTCCTTTCAGACACTTGGTTAGGTATGGTAGCATGCTCACTTTGCACCCTTGCAGTCCTATGTTATACCCTCCGCTCTAGCATGTGCATATATTGGTGGTTACCCATTTAGGGTTAGTGATTTCCTCCATGTTTTCAAGTTTCTGCCACAATGAAAGACCACATTATACTGACATATGAAATGTTGAGAGCACATTTGTATAAGTTACAATAACTTGTTGCACAATCAGTGTATAATAAGTTTTTAACACTCTTTAAACTTGAACTTTTCAGGCACAAGACGGGACTAAAGGAGTTAGAATTTCTGCGCAAGTTGAATGATGCTGACCCAGATGACAGATTCCATTGTGTGAGACTATTTAGGCATTTCTTCCACAGAAATCATCTGTGTCTTGTCTTTGAATCTCTCAGGTGAGGGAATTTCATTTGTTGTGTTTATCTTCCCTTTTTATCTGCAAATAATTTATAGTGGTATAGTGATCCCTTATAATACATTACAGAGGAACCACAATAAACATGTCATGGCAAATGTGAAACATGGGATGCATGCAAAGCATTTGTGGGAGAGACTGTGAAAGTCATGATAAAATAGTTTGTTATATGCAGAATCATATTCAGCAAGAAACTGTGATCTGTTGAAATTATTTAGAATGACAGAACTAGAATTACCCATTTTAATGAAATCCTTGTAAAACATTTGTTATACTCCAGATGGCTGTATACACTAGGTTTTACAGTACAGTTCATATGGTTGTCTTTCCCCACTAAAAGGTCATAAATTGAGATAGAGGCATGATATGATTATTTGTACTGCCTGATGAAGAATAATGAAAGTATTTTGCAGAAATGCACACCAGAGTGAAAAAATAAGGGAAAGCCAGGGAACTAGCATACCCATCTGACAGACAGTATGACATGTAAATAAGTTATGGTGATCCCCAGTATACTATTTGACACTTGTAAATAAACCTGTGACAGAGGTTCACATGATACATGCAGGCAGGTGTTCACAGCCCAGTTATAATAATTAACTGAAGTGTTGGCACAGGTTTTTCAGATGTGAGTGATTGTTCCCCCTATTTTAGGCAGCCTAGTTGGCACAAGTCCCCACATGTACAAGTATGGCCTTTGGGTCTGTAAGTCCACATGTACAAGTATGGCCTTTGGGTCTGTAAGTCCACATGTACAAGTATGGCCATTGGGTCTGTAAGTCCACATGTACAAGTATGGCCTTTGGGTCAGTAAGTCCACATGTACAAGTATGGCCTTTGGGTCTGTAAGTCCACATGTGCAAGTATGGCCTTTGGGTCTGTAAGTCCACATGTACAAGTATGGCCTTTGGGTCTGTAAGTCCACATGTGCAAGTATGGCCTTTGGGTCTGTAAGTCCACATGTACAAGTATGGCCTTTGGGTCTGTAAGTCCACATGTACAAGTATGGCCTTTGGGTCTGTAAGTCCACATGTGCAAGTATGGCCTTTGGGTCAGTAAGTCCACATGTGCAAGTATGGCCTTTGGGTCTGTAAGTCCACATGTGCAAGTATGGCCTTTGGGTCTGTAAGTCCACATGTGCAAGTATGGCCTTAGGGTCTGTAAGTCCACATGTGCAAGTATGGCCTTAGGGTCTGTAAGTCCACATGTACAAGTATGGCCTTTGGGTCTGTAAGTCCACATGTGCAAGTATGGCCTTTGGGTCTATAAGTCCACATGTACAAGTATGGCCTTTGGGTCTGTAAGTCCACATGTACAAGTGGCCATTGGGTCTGTAAGTCCACATGTACAAGTATGGCCTTTGGGTCAGTAAGTCCACATGTACAAGTATGGCCTTTGGGTCTGTAAGTCCACATGTGCAAGTATGGCCATTGGGTCTGTAAGTCCACATGTACAAGTATGGCCTTTGGGTCTGTAAGTCCACATGTACAAGTATGGCCTTTGGGTCTGTAAGTCCACATGTGCAAGTATGGCCTTTGGGTCAGCAAGTCCACATGTGCAAGTATGGCCTTTGGGTCTGTAAGTCCACATGTACAAGTATGGCCTTTGGGTCTGTAAGTCCACATGTACAAGTATGGCCTTTGGGTCTGTAAGTCCACATGTGCAAGTATGGCCTTTGGGTCAGTAAGTCCACATGTGCAAGTATGGCCTTTGGGTCTGTAAGTCCACATGTGCAAGTATGGCCTTTGGGTCTGTAAGTCCACATGCATGTAGTATTATTCAGATCCAGTGGATTCAGCGTACAGTAGGGTATTGTCCACTGAACCATACAGGCCAGACAAAAATGTCAGAAAAATTTATCAACATGCCTGGAAATCAACAACCTGGATTTGCTTTGGTTATTAACAGAGCAAATTTTCACTGGCAAACTGCCTCTTCTGATCTTGACTTGATTGACTGTGATGCATGTTTGTGTACTACATCTCTAAAACTGCATCATGTACCACATTGTGAAAACTGCAGCACACTCTAGCTTTAAGCATGACATTGTTTGGCTCACTATTGTTGTTTAAGGGCAAAATTGAAGAAGTTTGGAGGCAGGCAACTCAAGAATGATCTCTCCAACTTCCTGCTCCATCTGTATCCTTGTTTAACCAAGCAATATGGGTGTTTTATGTTCCAAGTACCATTCAGAACCTTATGCCAGCAGTCATCAGCTGAACCAGTCTAGGAGGCACCCTTACAGGGGAGGTAAGAAACCAAGTTTCTCCACCCACAAAAGCCGCTGGTCTCCCACTGCTGATTAGAACCCCCAGTGCCCGCAGTCTGCTGGTGGGCACCAGACTCCTGTAGTTCTGATCATGTTAGACCAGTCTCTTTCTGCAAACAAATGGGTGATCCATGCCATTTTGGAGTAGCTTCAAATTTCATTTGTCCAACTCCCTTCTTTTTCTTTCTCTCCTCTAATAATAGATGTGCTGTCAGATTGTGAGAGGTATGATATTCTTAAGTGGGAGTTAATGTTACTCATTAACAAATGGGTGGTGGAGATTGTACAAAAACGACAATCTCATGGATGCTCTTCATGGCTGTTCATTACCAAAGAGGCCCTTTCTTCATTGGTGCTGCCAACTTCAGTATACAAATCAGACACATTCCCAGCAGACAAAATGTCCTGGCTGATGCCTCTCCAGAAAGGGTCAAGTTAACCTTATGGAAGGTCCCTTGATCTATCGGTTTTTCATCAGATTTTTGAGCTTTGGGATAGTGTGATGATTGACCTTTTTTTGACAAGGTGGAACCACAAGTTGCCCACCTTTGTCTCACCAGTTCAGACCCAGAAGCTTGAGCTTTGGATGTGGCTCTTGTCAGACAGCCTTGCATGAGAAAGAATTTAGACTTCTGATTGTAGAGAGACTCTTGAGAGCAAGAGGGCCCTCCACACTGAAGGCTTATGAGGGAAAGTGTTTTCAGGGACTGGTATCAAGTCAGTAACATCATTCCGTTGATGCTTTGAGTGCCTTAATCCCTCAGCTAGCTTTTTTTTCTCTGGCTCCTTGAGGAGAAAACGTTCACACCGGTTACCATCAAGGGGTACTGTTCCATGATACATACTGAGACATCATGGCTAATTTTGATTTGAAAAGACCAGATTCTCTCACCCTATTTCAAGATGGAATCTATCCTGGGTTTTAATCTGGCTCGTTTCAGAGAAATTCAAGCTGTTAGCCCAGACCTCACTGAAGTTGTTACCATACAAAATCTTTTTCCTGATAACTTTTACCTTGGCATACTGGGTGAGCAAGTTACATGATCCTCTCCATACCCTTAAGCACTACTTGAAGCACACAGAGACAATTTGTGACGGCCACAAATTACTCTTTCCATGAAAGCAGTGGGTTATATGCTCAGCAAGCTCTGATGTCTCAAAATTATCAGAGTTGCCTCATGAGGATTTCAGCTTATGAGATTAGAGCGATCTCTGCTAGATTCATGTTTCAATCTGGGACATCAAAGAAGCTGTTGGCTGGCATGCAGTCTCAACATTCTCAAGTTTTTATCTCAGGAATTAATTTAGCTCCATAGAGACAAACCTGAGTCTGGTGGGTCTTGTGGCTGCAGACAAGATGACCAAGAGACCCAATTATACCAACACAGCCTCTTGGCTTTGCTGGATTCACCAGTAAAGTTTGATGGTAAGAAGATTTCAGTAATCATCTTCTTAACCCTATAGAGCAGTCACAGGTCATGTTACCATAGGCTGTGCTGCAGTAAGTAACAGAGTGTGTTATTGTTCACATAGGAATCCAATCTTTCTTGCCTAGAGGTATATGCGAGGTATTGGTAAAATGTTCAGCATTCCCTCCTATTACCTATTCTCCTAATGGTAATGTGAGCTGGAACAGCAAAATTTTCAAGTAAATTATAATTCTCTAACAAAACTTACCTGATCACATTACTTCAAGACCCTCCCAAACCACTCCACTCTGCAAACATCATCATTTGTACTTACTCAACTTAAAAACTGGCAACACCAAACAGTGGCAAAGGGAGGTAATGGGCAAGAGTTATTGTTCTTGGTCAATTTTAGTTCTTGATTTGGGAGGTACAGGCTTATATCCATAATGTTAATATGATCAAGCAAGTATTCGTGAAGAAATATAATTTGCTACAAAACTTTTCATTCATTTTGTAAACCTTAACTGATCCAAATGTAATTAGTACTATTTTTAGTCTGCCATACAGGATTTCCCAAAAACTAAAGTAGGGTTGGTTATATTATAAACTATAAAGAAAACATGCTTTTCATTATATAATGAGTCTCCCTTATTTATAACAAGTTATAGCATGATGCCAGATATAACACAGTACCATTATAGATTCAGTGACCAAAATCAAACCATTGTACTTGTAACAATATGGATTGCAAGAAAATAACATGAAGGTTGTTATAATTTATTTATTTCCTTTGAAAACATTATTTTACTAATTTTGATCATTCCTACTATACTGTGGTGTGGTATATTACACTCATCTCTCAGTACCGCAGTTTGATACGTAACTCATGTCAGTAGTTTCGGATCCCTGCTAGTGTGTTAAAAAAAGGGAGAGCAGTCTTGAGAGGGAATGCAGTTTAGGGCTGTTCCAGACTTGAAGGTATGGGAGGATTGGAATGTAGAAGCAAATCAGTTGCGTATAAAGATAAATACATGCAAATACCTGTCAGGTAGGTTTGAAAATGGGTGGTATGTTATTTACTTATGGAATTGTGACATACCTTTTCAAATTTTTGTTATTGATTCAAAACCATGACTGTAAATAACAATACTAAAGCTTTTATATCGCATTCTTGGCAGTATGAATCTCCGGGAGGTCTTGAAGAAGTATGGAAAGGACATTGGACTACACATTAAAGCTGTAAGGAGCTACAGTCAGCAGCTTTTTATGGCCCTCAAATTGTTAAAGCGCTGCAGTATTCTACATGCTGATATTAAACCTGATAACATTCTGGTGAGTTATGAATCTCTGGTTTATTGTAATAGTTTCAGAGATTGCACATTTCTTGCAGTTTTTAATCTTTAATGGCATAATTGTCTTGCTGCTGCAAAAACTGATACTGGTCATTTGAATGTAGAGGAGCAAGTTTTGAACAATTGATGGATTCTGTAAGTTTCTTATCTTGCTTAATGTTTATATTGGAGACAGAGCATTATATTTCCTACATCATTGACATCTGGACATGTTTGCTATTTATTGGGTAGACTATTATTTTTCCTATATCAGGGACATCTAGACATGCATGTTATGTATGGGGTAGACTGTTATTTTTCCAGCATCAGGGACATCTATATATGCATGCTATGTATAGGGTAGACTGTTATTTTTCCAACATCAGGGACATCTAGATATGCATGCTGTGTATGGGGTAGACTGTTATTTTTCCTACATCAGGGACATCTAGATATGCATGCTATGTATGGGGTAGACTATTATTTTTTCTACATCAGGGATATCTTGACACGTGTGCTGTTGATAGGTAAGACAGAGTATCAATTTTCCTACATCAGGAACATCTGGACATGCATGCTATTTATAGGGGAGACAGTATTGTTTTTCCTACATCAGGGACATCTAGACATGCATGCTGTTTATTAGGGAGACGATTATTTTTCCTATATAAGGGACATCTGGAAATGCATGCTATTTATTCCGGAGACAGCGTTATTCATCCTACATAGTGACAGTTAGACATGCTTGCTGTTTATAGAGGAAACAGAATATTAAATTTTAGAAATGGCTATACATATTTGTTTTCATTATTGAATGACCTAGAGTCATTAACATGGCTGACTGCTGCCATTTGTAATTAGTTATAACCAATTAAATCTCAAGGGAGACAATCCCTGAGGGTGTGCTTGACTGAACTGACACCATGCCCACAAATGATCATCAGCTGTGATACTTCATGATGAAAATAGTTGTATTCCTTAGCCAGTTATCACATTCCATTACAGTTTGCAGATATGTGCTCATAATGTTGTACAATCCCCATACTGTTATTTCAGTCACGTGGCAACTGAGTTGACTGTTGTAAAATAAAGTGCAGTCAGTGAGTGCCATTGATTTCCTATACTAATTAGCTTTTTTATTCAAAACAGATAGATTGTATCTGCATCATCCTAATACAAATCAACTGATTCTAAGAGATATTTCAGTAAAAGACCAGTAACAGACTTTTACAGCTCTGGAAAGTATCTTCCTAAGACCTATAAGCTACAGCTGAGATTTAATACACCAAAAAAATACCCATCTAACTGCATTCAGTACATACTTTTTCAGCTCATGAAAAACATGGCTGTGACTGATGAAATGACATTATCATCAGCAAAGCTCTATTAACAATCATGTTTACTCAAATGTAAGGCAGCTAGCATTATTGTCACTTCACCATTTCTACAACTTAATTTGCACTTGGCTACTATATTGCCAGAGTTTGTGCTGATATGCTGATATGCATATATATGCATGCCTACCTACTACCTTCCCACCCAACCACCCACCCATGCATGCACCAACCTACCTACCTACCTAACTCCCTATGAGGAGAGTAATGACATCACAAAGACATCATTGTTGCCTGAAAATAATCAGACTGCATGTAAATTGTGAATAATATATTAATCAAAGCCTGTTAAAATATATAAGATATTGGCCTTCACATTTATACTATGCCTCGGATGCCCCTGATGTAGGGAAAATAATATTTTGCAATGTGATTTATACATTCTTTTTCAGATACATTAAGAAATAGCTCCAGTTTCTCTGACTGACAGCTGTACTGACCACAAATTCAGAGATGCTGTCAGGCAATCCAGTGAAGTTATTGAAATTTTTAAAAATTATCATGTTCATTTTCATTACATTTGAACAGCAACATATTCACCAGTGGAATTTCCTAGGCTCAATCTTTAGGCATTTCCAAGCTCAGTCTTTTGACATTTGCTCTAGTTATAACTCATTTTTGTTATGCAGTTGGCATTTATTATTTCAATTATATATATATATATATATATATATATATATATATATATATATATATATATATACACACACACTTACCTTTACCGATCATTGACATCTCACCACTGTCCATGTGAGTTCGAGTCTCGGACATGGCCAACAGGGATAGTGAGAAAGCTTGCCAGTAACTTCCTGTGGGTCTGTGCCTCTTCATTGGCTATTTCCATGTTCTTCCTACACCAGATGTACTCACCACCATGTATGGCCTATCATGAACCAACAAATGGTGTTAAACCTGAACATCATCAAAACTGTGCAACAAATGCAAGAGATTCAAAGCTTACGAAATATGCCAGGTTTATACTAATTACTCTTCATCGCACTATTGTAATAAGTGTGTGGAGTGTGGACAGAGAATGCATGGTTTAAGGTCCTTTAAAAAAAGTTCAAGCACTGTAAGAAAAGAGCAATATTTTTTTATTTCTTCTCAGTATGAAGTGCTCAGCCTACATCCCACTTCCCCTCCACTCCCATGAAGATTTAGAAGACAGCACCGGATTACAAATGGAGATGAAATGAGAGACAATTCCAAACAAGATTATTTAATTGTGCATACTGTCTTTAATGGATAAGGCTATATTTTCAAGGTTGTCAACAATGGATCAGGAAGAAATTTTTCTTGATCCCATTGGGGATAAGCCTTTAGCTCCACCCACAAGGAGTGACAATTCTAAATCACATATCACTGCCTGTGGAGCATGAGGGTTTGGGAGTTGTACCTCTCTCTGACGATTGGATGTGAACATCCATGCATGACTGTGTTCTTGCTGGATGTGAGGGTGTATTATTTATGTACAGTTGGCCAGACTGAATGAGCAGTATCATGCCATTTATCAAACACCATATGCTGTTCTGATTGTTGACCAACCAATCCAGCCATGTGGACATGCAGTATATGACTACAGTGGTGACAAGTTGTTTATCTTGGACGAGTGAGCTGGCCATCCAACCACATATTCTGACAGCTATGGTATCTTGTGCCGAACTTGCCTGAATCTTCTGATTTGATAATTGAATGTATGGAATTCATCTATAAGGCAGTAATAGAAGAAATCTACCCTATCCTATCTCAGAATTGTCTCATCACCTGTTGTTATCACAACCAACAAGGTCATATCCTCTGTGGATGTAGATGATGACTACCATGGTCCATCATTTTGAATATTGCCTCAGTCATTCAGAAATAAATTTCTGAGCCCTGTAATGTAAAAGCCTTTTTTTCCTTAAATTATTTGCTAGCTAGCTTCTCATCTCACTGGTAAAAGTCACACTCTGATGGATACTGTTCAGAAATACCTAATATTGACAAGGATGTTTCCATTTCTGGCATTACTGCTCCATTTTGTTATAAGGTGGATTGGCAAGTATTCAATTCCATCCAAGCTAGTGAGGAATGTTATATCAGCTTCCTCACTACCTAACTTGTCCTTGGCAGTTTTTCAGCTCATGGAGAAGGCCGGACGCGATCATGGCTGGAATTTGGTGAGCTGAATCACCAAGATCATGAATAGGGCTTCTCACAACACAATAGCCAATGTCCTGACAGCTTCCTGCAGCGTGGACTTAGACGAAATGCCATCTTGCACTCCTGTCTAAAGCCTCACCATGTGGCGGCCTTGTGCATCCTCTCGTTCAGCTCTCTGTTTCTGTTCAGGGCTCAAATTGAGGAGGTCAGAAAAAAGTAGCACAATTTGTCAGTGTAAGTTCCGTTATGCGGACAACCTGCTCAGGGATTTTTTCAAACAAGGGACAATCATCAGCAGGAATACAATAGAATCAGAGTCAGAAGACAACAGAATTGCCATGTCCGGGCAAATTGTAGGCAGTCATACACCACTACTATTTGCCATCAGACAGTAAGTTGAGATAGAAATCATTTCTCCTCCTCACCTATCAATGATGTACAATTTCCCCCAACAACTGGCAACCCACCCATGGGTGCCAGACCCCTTTTTTTGCCCAGTTTGGATCAGTCTTGTTCCAGTAAGCAGTTGGGTAATCCAGGTAATGTCAGAGGGCCTCAAATCTCATTTCAATAGGCTTCCTCCACATTCATCATTTCACTTCATGACGGAAAAACCAAGGGATCCCATGAAGGTGGACATTCTACTGGAGATAAATTTTTAACTCATGAAGCAGGCAGTGTAGATTATATGGAAGCCATACACTCAGGGCTTCTATTCGAAACTGATTCTGGTAATGAAGTCCAGTAGCAAATTGAGACCTGTGAATTACCTCAGCTGGCTCAACCAAATCATTTTGGCCCCAAAATTCAAGATGGAGATGAAAAAACACATCCATCTTTCATTGTGATGCAAGAACTACACGATCAGCTTAAACTTGTCTGATGCTTATTTTCACATTCTAATCCATACAATGTAGCACAGATATCTTTGCTTAGCCTATCTGGACAATGTAGCACAGATATCTTTGCTTAGCCTGTCTGGACAATGTAGCACAGATATCTTTCCTTAGCCTGTTTGGACAATGTAGCACAGATATCTTTGATTAGCCTATCTGGACAATGTAGCACAGATATCTTTGATTAGCCTATCTGGACAATGTAGCACAGATATCTTTGCATAGCCTATCTGGACAATGTAGCACAGATATCTTTGCTTAGCCTATCTGGACAATGTAGCACAGATATCTTTGCTTAGCCTGTCTGGACAATGTAGCACAGATATCTTTGCTTAGCCTATCTGGACAATGTATATCAATTTAATGTTCTTCCTTTTGACATCAGCATAAGCCCTTGGGCCTTGACAAAAAAAAATTAGACTGTAATTTCGTTGTTCAGGATGACCTCTTTAGTGACTACAGTGTACCTGGACAATGTCCCATTATTATGTATATTTAATTTGTTTTTGAGGTAGTGGGGTTTTTTTAATTATTTTTTTTTTATTTCATTATATACTATTGTAATGTACCAATGTATGTTGGATATAACATTGTCCAAAAATCAAGTCTATTTTCTACTTGAATTATTGATTTTTTAAAAATTTTATTCTGTAAACAACTAAAATATTCTCTGTGTATGGGTTTAATATCAGGACCATTATTAATAGAAGTAAACATGTTTATTTGGGCCCTGGTTTAGGTTATTTGGAATTCCCCTGCAATTTACCTGGCATACCTGACATAGTCCAGGTTTCATATTATAATCTTAGTAACATATTTTCAAATTATAACTAACATTTTATTTTGTAAACATTAAGAACTTTCTAGAAGGCTATTTCTGTTAGGTAATGTTTTTTTTCACAAAAAATGTTAATTGGGACCTGTGGTCAAGTGGAAGACTATATAATCTTGTTACTGGAAAGATTATTCATTAGTGCTTCATGATCTAGCAGAATCAGTTTTGTATTATTGTTGTGTTCAGAGGATATTTGGGCTAGAATTTTATTTCTTCAAATTATTTAATAGTGATTATTTTTTCTGGAAATACAGAGTGCACATAAAAATAATATTCTTGTTCAGAGACATTTTCATTGGGATTTATAGTGAATTTATATCTGGAATTTACTACAGTGTTTCAAGAAATGACTTGGTACAACAACATGATACAGGCCACCACAGGCACAGCAACACCTTAAGCATTGGATTTAATTTGGATTTTCACTAAAGTTTATTCAGAACTTTTATTATTAGGACTTATGTCTGTAATTCATGGATTACTTTTGGGATTTAATTCACTTACCACAATCTTGTAGTCACCCAAACAAATGCATTGAAAAAAAATCATTCAAGCATTGGAGAGGATTTCAAACAAACTGTTTATCTCAGTGAGGAAACTCTTTGGTCTGTTTGATATGGCAGCAGATTTGTTACCCCTTGGCTGCCTTTACGTGCACCCATTACAGCTGAATGGCAACCTCATGGGCCATCTAGATCAGAATGATCAGGTAATGTATTTGCAGGGAAAAGCAATTGTCTAAATTAAATCCTGTTTCTCCAATAATACTTTCCTGATCTCGACTCACATCAAAGACTTCCTTTACCATTTGCAAGACAGGAACTGGCTACAGCTGGAACAGCTCTCAAAAACCTACAGCTGGAAATAACAATTTGTACCAATGCTAGTGTCAGTTTGTGGAGCATACTTTTTACTATGGACAGTAGTTTGTGGATCTGTCAAGAGGTGGATCTCCACATCAGCCTCCTGGAAATGAAAGCCATTCTCAGTGCCTCCAACACTTGGGTAAACTGTTTGCGCAGACATATGGTTCTGATACTGTTGGACAATTTGGTAGCGGCCACATACCTCCTCCAACAAGGAGGGTTGAAATCATGGGATTATTGTGTCTTGGTATGGGATTACCTTCAGTGCGGTGTCTAGTACCAGATAAATATTCAGGTCTACCACATACCAGGACAGCTCAGTGTTTTAGCTGACTCATTTCAAGGAATCAACAACTGCTTTACACAGAGTGGTCTCTCCATCCTTCCACATTCAGTCGAGTCTGCACCCTGTGGGGCCACCCTATGATAGATCTTTCTGTAATGGGATGGAACAACAAATGTCTACTTTTGTTTCCTCTTTTCCAGACCCAACAGCATGGACTCAATACTCTATCGACCTATGCCTTAACTCCATCAGTCCTAATTTTCAACAGTAAAATCAGTGTTAACCTGTTTAAATCTTAATATATAAGAATTATAGCCTGGTTCTCAGGCAAGGCAAAGTGTTGTGAGGAACACTTATATATAAAGTTTAAAAGTTGTACTTTACCAGAGTCTGCATATTGTAATGTTGATATATTAGTGGAGTTCAAAATATGCGTTATGGTGGAAATTGACGAACTATGCAAGAATTTTGTTCTTAAAGCAATTTTTTTTTAATTTCAGGTAAATGAGTCCAAGTTGGTATTGAAACTTTGTGACTTTGGATCTGCATCCCATGTCTCGGAGAATGATATCACACCATACCTTGTTAGTCGATTTTACAGAGCTCCAGAAATAAGTAAGTTCTGTTGTAATGTAAACTCCTCTTTGGTGTCAGAGGCTTTTATTTATTTTTAAATATTGAAGTGTCCTTTGTTGTATTTAATAATAGACATTAGAAAGATCTCCCCAAGATCATATGTCAGAAATGTAGAAACAGAGTGTCTTTTCTTTTACATTATATTTAACAAATTTAGGTTTGGTCCATCATAAAAGATGGAAGTTCTCAGGAGATTAAACAGTGAAAACAAGTTTTAAATCAGATCCAGACTTCCTGTCACAAATGTTTAATGTATTTGTTTGCATTACAGTATATTTATTTGTATTTCTGTTTCCATATACATATATATATATATATATATATATATATATATATATATATATATATATATATATATATATATATATATATATATGTTACAGCAACACATAGAAATTAGTTACTTTGAAAGCAGTAGGTGCAGTGGTGGAGAAGCAGGACTGATCCTGTGGTAGGAAATGAATCCATATTTTTTTTGTTAGAAGAAGTATGTGGGTTCAAAACCTACCATTATGACATAAGTATGCAGGATGAAATCCAACTATCTGATCAGCCTGGGTTGCTTGCCATAGTGTGTTCATAGGCAAGGCATTAAATAACTTTCATATGTTGCCTACCATGGTGTGTCCATAGGCAAGGCATTAAATAACTTTCATCTGTTGCCTACCATGGTGTGTCCATAGGCAAGGCATTAAATAACTTTAATATGTTGTCTGCCATGGTGTGTCCATAGACACTAAATAACTTTCATATGTCGTCTGCCATGGTGTGTCCATAGGCAAGACATTAAATAACTTTCATATGTTGCAGTGCCATAAAACACCAAACTAAACCACACCAAAGTTATAATTGGAGATAAATATATTTTGTTGCTGTTGTAAAATTTTAATACTTGGAATATAAATGCTTCTTTTATTATAAGTCTGTCATATTAAATAAGAAATGAATCAAGAAAAGTAAGAATTGTAGGACCATAAACATCTTTGTGACATGAAGTCTGAATCTGATTTAGACAATCTTTCTAATATCCACAAAATTTCTATCCTTTACAAAGGGCCACCGTAAATCATTTAGATATACACAGTGTGAGACAAAGGGCCACCGTAAATCTTTTAGATATACACACAGTGTGAGACAAAGGGCCGCCGTAAATCATTTAGATATACACTTAGTGTGAGACAAAGAAAATTACTTAGTTTCTACATCCTTTATTGTTGTTCTCAAAGAGAAATTGTACAAATTAAGTTATATTTTTGTTGCTGATTGGGTGTCAGAGTAGGTGTGTACATAAATAAATGAGTACAGTCCATTGGTTTTGAGAGCCAAATATTAGTAGTTAATTTGCCACCTGTTTTTTTAAAAACTTTTTAAAACAATAGTCCATGTGGTCAGTTTCATGTATATTCCATGTGGTCAGTTTTATGTATATTCCATATGGTCAGAGTTTCATGTATATTCCATGTGGTCAGAGTTTATTCTATGTGGTCAGAGTTTAATGCATATTCTGTGAGGTCCATTTCATGGATATTACTTTTATTCTTTCACCAGTAATAATCGTTGTCCAAACAATGGTGTTTAGACTGTATTAAAAAAGCTTTGATCAGTTATTGGTAAAACCTTAGTTTTTAATTTTTAATACCTTTACTTCAGTCATTGGAATGGGTTACGATCACGCCATTGACATGTGGTCAGTGGGCAGCACAATTTTTGAGCTCTACACAGGTAAGATCCTATTTCCTGGTACCTCAAACAATGAAATGCTGAAATACATGATGGACCTGAAGGGCAAGATGTCCAACAAGCTAATCAGGAAGGGTATGTTTAAGGACCAGCACTTCGACCATAATTACAATTTCCTGTATCACGAGGTGGATAAAGTCACACACAGGGTAAGTGGTACAGGCTTATTTCTTAAGCTAGAAAATTTTAAGGATTTGCTCTTACCTTGATGAAGTAGAATACGTTGAGAAAAAAAATTGTGCAAAATTCTCCTGTGCCAATCATGATGTAGAATTTTTTCCTGAAAGGGCAATACAGTCTAGTTCATTTATTTGACATTTGTGAATCTGTCTACAGTGGTAATACAACCCTGTGAATGGAGGGCTACTTAGTTCTGTCTATCCAGAAATTGGGCTAATCTGATATTTTGAATTTCAGTGTTGAATTGGATTAATGAGAATTTACTGTATCAAGAAATATAATTTTACTGTTTATATGTTTGGAAATTTTCTCTGTGTACAGAAAAAAATATGGAAAGATGTCATCCCAGACTTGACAATAGGGTAATCTATTCTTTAAGCATTAGTTAAAACAATTTCTTGTATACAGATCTTTCTTTTTTGTACAAATATTTTTAAAGAAAATTTGTACCCAAAATTAAAGATAAATATTGTTTGCTCAGTTTACTTGTGCATAAATAATTAAAACATAGCCGTTTATAGATTTGACATTTGCTAATTAAATCCAGTTTATCACAGCTGTGTTGTATTTCTAATGCTAGTTCATTCTTGGAATTCCTGTAAATGAAAAATCTTTAATGAAAAACATCTATTAATAATTATATCACATGTTAGTATGATGAGAGCAACCTATTAAAAACTTTCTGATGAATTAGATTATGCTGCATTTGGATATGCCTGTCATAATGATGGAGAGTACACTATGTTATATTTCTGCATAACATCTCAAGTTCTCACCATCTGCAGTTACAAAGCTTTGTGTATGGTTGTACTATGGGTAAGGAAGAAGCTTACAGAATTTGCAGTTGAAAAGGTCAAAGATTAAGGTCGCTATCATGGACAGAAGAAAATGCATTTATGCACAGTAATATTAGTTTTGCATCACATATTTAAACAAAATTTGTTGATGGTTTGCACATGGGATGAGGAAGAAGGCTGTCATTTTTTGGGTCAAAGGTTAAGATCACTGTGATTTAAAGATTATAAAAAATTTTGCACAAAAACATTATTTCTACATCACATACTTGGACTAAACTTTGTGGATTGCTTGCACATGAGTAAGAAAGAATCCTGTTGATTTGGGGTCATAAGGACAAAGGTCTAGGTTACATTTCAGTTCTTGAACAAGTATCTTTACCATCGTTTCTAAATGAATTTCACATTGGATCAGAAAGAAGTGTATTAATTTAGGGGTCAGAGGTCAAGGTCACTACATAAATGGAAAACAAATTTTTGCAAAAATAAACTTTAATTTAGACCATTTACTCTGACCGGGGTTTATGGAGGACTTGCATTTAAAATATAGAAGAGGCCGTTTGATTTTTGGATCAAATGGTCCAAGGTCGTTACCATTGCGAATCCGAGACAAATATGTTTTGCATTGTAAATTTTGTCTGGGGTAAGTTCCTTGGCTGCACTTTGTAGATGACTTGCACTTAGGTTAATAAAGAAACATACAGATCCAGAGGTCAAAAGGTCAGATGTCTTGACTTGTACACAGTAAGTTTAATTCAGTACTGCATGCCATGACCAAGGGTCTTGGTAATTGCAGTCAGCATCTCCAGAGCCAACCATGTTCTATTGACTAGTGTCTACATAGAGGACTATTTAACATGGGCAGGTGTACAAACAGCCATTCAAGAGAACAACTCTGTTACATTTATTATTGCAGACACATCTTGTCAAGTTTGGCAGATAATGGTCTCTTGTTACATCAATTTATACCAAGTCATTGTAATGAAGTTGATCTACAGAATCATTTTCATTTTCCATAATCTGTTTAAGACAGGTTATTTAAGGAAACTAGCACCTCTGTCTGCTGCCTTGCACCTTTTCTGGTGGAAGCAAATGCATTTGAAATTCATGTTTAAATCTAATGAACTTCTTAATTTACACTATCCATTTACTGGCCATGCATGTATGTTTTATTTCAATCTCAAATGAGGTGTAAACTAGACAAAGGAATTACTTATGAATCTGATATCTTTTCCTCAGTCTGTTTCTTATGTAGCAAACTTCAGATTTCTCTCATTGGTCAAAAATTGTATTAGTTCACATCCAGTTGGAGGTCCATGATTTCCAGTTTACCATAACATTCTTGTACTACGAACAAAATTGAGCAATTTATTCCACAGGTCACTTTAAATCACTTTTGAGAAATGAATAACATGGCCATTTCATCATTTAACCTTTTGAAAATTCTTGGATTTTCAGTCTCGTCTTGCCTAGACCATCTAAATGCAAAATGTTGAGATAATGGAAAAATAGTCTAAACTTTTTACAAACATGACATCATATTGTGTATTAGATCAAAAATAGCATTAGACTGACACAAAGAGAACTTTATTATCCTACTGCATTCTCCCTAATTTGGCATGCTTTGTTTTTCACTAATAATTAAATCTTGCTTTGTGAGCACTCACAATGCCGTGTCTCATTTTTTCATTGCACTTCATCTTTTTTCCCCCAAGCACTGATTTGGAATTCTGTTAGATAGTGATGAGAGCCAAAAATAAGCTGGATGATCCAGGCTTATGAATCACTGGACAGTTCCTTGTTCAGGGTTCCCACACTATCGGGAAAAAGTCGGGAGAAATGATAATATTTTTCCCAAGCGTGAAAAGTCCTTGAATTTTGCAAATATTGATGAAAGTTGGGAAAAAACCCAGGAATTTTCCACCACCACTTGAAGCTTAAAACAATTATGTAATAGAGTCGTAACTCAACTGATCATGAGCTAAATTTATCGAGATCTGACCAGAATATTCGGAGGTTGCAATATGGATCATTTGAGTGCTTCATATAAACATATTTGTTGAGTCAACCCAAACACTCAGTGGATTAGATTTGTCTAGTAGATAAAACCAAGGCGTTGATGAAATTTGACCCGGTAATCGCGATTTGCATTATTAGTCGCACGAGTACATGTATCTCACAACCCACATGTTCATGACATCATAAATCCAGTAGTCATGTTTTATCAATAATAACCCATTTCAAATGTTGTAGAAAAATTTTAAAAAATTATTTAAAAAAAAGGCGAAAGTTGTTGTTGTTGTTGTTGTGGGGCTTAACGCCATTTTTCAGCACACGATAGGCTATACATGGCGGCCAGTATTAATGGTGGAGGAAGAAACCGGAAATCCCCGGAAAGAACCACCGACCCACGAGAAGCTACTGGCAAGCTTTCTCACATATCCACATTCGCCGAATCCTAGACTCGAACCCACGCAGACAGAGGTGAGATGGCAGTGATCCGTAACGGAGAGCGCTTTAGACCACTCGGCCACTCGGGGCCCCCAAAAAGGCGAAAGAACACAAAGTCCTCTATATTTATTCCGAGAACAACTAGCAGGGTTTTGTTGTATCACGTGACTACAATGTTGATACATGCTCTCTGCTTCATGAATCTGACTGGCCAGATTGCTGCAACAGCGAGAGGTTTCTTGTTGTCGTTCTTGAAATAAATATGTTGATATGTTCCTTCTGGTTTTTACGAAAGGTATCAGACTTTCATTTAATATAATTGAATTTTTGTACAACATTAAAAAGGAGTTTGTTGTTGATATCACATGACTATTTGACTTCCGATGTCGTTGTTTGAGATTCGTGAAGTCATGTGACCAGTCATGCAAATGGCGAGTACCGGATCAGGTTTCATCTATGCTGTAGTTTGGTCTAGTCCGTCAGTGGATTAAAGACATAACGATTATAATACTTGCCATGTCTGAGAAAATAAAACCATTTTCCATCTATTTCATGCAGGTATGAGTTGATATAACATCACTTAAATTTGCTAGGCCCACTGGTAAGCAACTACCATATGTCGCAACCGCACAGTGGCGGCAAATTCCAAAATTCAACATGCAGTTGTTGACTCCACACCCCATCCTAAATGTCCAAATGTGAAAAATGGGGTGGGAATATTCGGAGGAAACCCGTATTTGAAAACAGACTGCTATTTATTTTAAGCCAAATTTGTTGTCCAAAATGTCAAATCTCTGAGCTGAACTTTGGTGCAAAACTATTACAAAGTGGCATGTAGCTTGAAGCATTGGTTTCAGATCTTAACTAGGACGCAGGAGAAATGGGAAATTGTCATCCCTTGTATTATATATTAAACAACGATATGAGTCCCTGTATCAATATAGGTTTGGGGGCTGGTTTATCGAATTACAAGAAGACATGATTTTACAGACAGTTCAGTCCTTGTTTATACAACAGAATATAATTTTGAAGGTCTTTTGTCAAAATTTAAATCAACCCTTTTGTAAATGTTTTTTAAATGATGGATTTTTAACCAAATCCTCTTAAATAGCTTAAGTTGTTTGAAAAATCTTGTTTGGGTTTTATTGGTACAGATTAATTGAGGGTTAAACTTCTTTTGTTACAAGATAAGATTCTAATACTTGGCACTTATTGGTTTTTCATACTGTGATATGAAAAGTTTACTTTATATAACATGCATATATATTGCTCTAGAATTCTTTAGAATTAAATATTTGAAAGGAAACAAAACTAATTTATGTTCATTATGTTGTTTCCACGTAGCAACATAATGCAGGTCAGCAAAGTAAAGTTAGAATTTTTATTCTGTACATTGCAATGACTTTGCATGACAGTTTGTAGGAATGTAGTCAAACTTGTTTCGTGTGATACATTTTATGGTTTTGTAAATTTTCATCTTTTCTGACTTAGATGGTTTGGAGCATTTTGAAATAGGAACATCTTTAGATTTAGAAAATGCATGTTTTATGATCTAAAATGTTCTTTAATACCATTCAGTAACGGTCATGTCTGAACCTTGAAAAAATTAATTTCATCCTTGAAAAACCCTGGAAATGACCTGGAAATTTATCTTTAGAAAAGCGTGGGATCCGTGCTTGTTGTATGATCTTGACCAAACTTTTTTGTGACTCGCTATTTCCATTTATGGTCTTTATGTTTAATTTTATCTAAGACCTTAAGTTTCCTCTCTGCGTATGTCTGATATTTGAATTTTATATATTTTGTATGATGTACTTTCCCTTCAGGAAAAGGTGACAGTTCTGAGCACCATCAGCCCAAATAAGGACCTGCTGGCAGAGCTGATTGGTTATCAGCGACTCTCAGAGGACCAGCTGCGGAAAGTTATCCAACTCCGTGATCTGCTGGAGAAGGTCTTGATGCTGGACCCATCAAAACGCATCACAATCAATCAGGCTCTCACACACCCCTTCATACAGGAAAAGATTTAATGCAGTGTGGAACTGATGCTTCATTGGCATCATTCATACAGCACTTGTTGGTAGGATGTAGGTGCAAGACATTCAAGCAAGGAGTTCTGTTTCAGGGGTATCTTGGCCTTGGAACTCTGTTTGTATATAGTGTGGTAGATGTTACTCGTTTTGTTTCTTTCAAGTTGAAAAATGGAACAGTATAGTGAACAGCACTGTTGAAAGTGACAATTTTCAGACCTGGAAGCCTTTTGGTGAAGCAAAAGATTCATGTGTCTTTTGTCGGCTTATGTTTAATTTACCTTTGTCTTTTTAATTCAGAAAACGTTCATTACTGATACCTTTTGTACAGGCATTGCTTAAGGAAAGACGCAGTTCAGTGCAGATACAGTGACATAATGTAAAATCAGGATAAAGAGGTCAGGACATTGTAATGATAGAATACAGAATTCATCAGATTTTATGATGCAGATGTCAATTCATTCACTAACACTAGACACTTGAACCATCCATTGCATCTTTGAGTTTAAAAGAAACAACTTTTTCATGAGTCATGTTCTAGATTTCAAACTATATATCATACGTCTCATTGAGAAATCAGAGATAAACAGTGAAAATGGACACTCTGGTATGGATATTAAATACAGCTCTCCCTTGTTATAATGTGGTAGTTGGGGTCCATAAGTGCTGACTATGTTATATATCTAACTGTGGTATAGTGAAAACAGCGTTATAAACTAGTCATGGGGCTAAAGCATGTTTTGTCTAGAATCACATTAAATCGAAGTGCATTCTAACAAGACAGAGCTGTATTATATGTGTACATTTTTTTGATATTCATTTTTTCCCTAATGTACTCTCACTGAAAACATTACCTCTCAAATCAGGGTCAGTGTTATTTGTGGTTGGACTTTTAGGCAAGTATATTATGGTATGTCTTTTGCTGAAAATTTAAAGGAAAGCTTCAAGGTTACACTGATTCTTCATTCATTCATTGTTTAGTAGCAAAAAGAACCAGATTTTATAAATGGCAACTCCATATAGATTTTATTTTTTCACTGTGTCAATATGGATTTAATCTTGTTAGGAAAACATTGTTTTCATGATATTAGTCTCTTACTGTAGGATAAAAAGACAGGTATAGAGAAGCCATTTGTTTATTGCTGTACAAGGCAATTATGTTTATAAAAGTGACAAAACTCTTTCAAGTGAGAATGTGCAGAAATCAGAATACTGTGCCATCAATGTTTTTCATGGGGTACCAGTTTTCTTGGAATTTGAAACAATAGGACATATCACACAATCCTTGGATTTAAATACCCAAAGAAATGTAAATTTATGTCAAAACCATGAAAGTTTATATCCATGAAAATAAATGCACAGTATTTCTTGAGACTGTTTAATTTAGAGGAGGGTCTAGTTCCAGCTAGGAATTTCTAAGAGGGGCAGGCAAGTTGACAAACTATAGTGATGGGGGCACTTTGTCAAAGGAAAGGCACTTTTTGAAACAAATGGGAATTTGTTGCAATAGGAGCACCTGATGAGGATAATAAAATATTGAATTTCATCTTTTTTAAAAGTATAAACATATAAAAGCACATTCATACAGTTGTCATTAAATGAACAGAAAAATAAGTAGTTAAAATAGTTATCCTGACACTAAGATTGTTTTATTTTTATGCTCTGTTTTGAAACAAAGATGATTGTTTCTTTGTATAATTTTTACTGTGTCATTTTCTTTGCATAACTTTTTGTTTAGCATCAAATGTAAGAACTTGGAGAATATTGTAGCATGTTCAGTTTAACTTTCATCATGTTTGATACTTGTTTTGCAGACTGCAACAGGCCTTCAGTACGTGACTAGGAGGGGATGAATATGAATATCTTGCCTCTCAAGGTCTAACACTCAAAGATAAGTGAAGCTTGCATGTAGGAAAAACAAGGGTCATTTTTATTGTATATATATCATTGTTATACATTTCAAATTTACATTCAGTACATTGTTTTGTAACATGATGTAATAAATGCATTTTACCAAAACTACTTGAAATCCATAGTCAGTTATTTGGAATCTGTCATGAGAAGATCCTAATGGAGGTATCTTTTTTGGACCTGGGTTGTGTCCTTTGATGTTGTTTATGGTGAGGTCTTGTACTTTTCATACGAGTTCGGTTTGTTGTAAAAAAAATTAATCTTTTGTAGGTTAAGGATTGTACCCATTTTGCCTTCTTCATTGTTTCGTATGCCACTTTTGGGATGCCTAAACTTACTTGGCACTATGTAGCCAGGATTGTGCCAATGTGACGATAAATTCAATACATGTATACATTAATATACCGAACCAATTTATTATTTTTATTTTGAATCAGAGTCCAAAAATGACATATTTTTGTCCTAATATGGCATATATCAAACTATCCAGTATGATTTTTGAGCTTCCAAATAGTGGTTTCTATTTACTGTGGAACAGAAGACTGTCAGACATTCAAGGCTGTCATATCCTCAGAGTGTATTTCAGACAAATGAAGTAATAAAAAAGCATGAACTGGCCTTGCTTTCCGAAAACACTGAATATTATCCACACTCTGATGGATGATCTAAGGTAAAGTGAAAGTCTAAAACTGTGATGCTTTAAATTTGGGGGTGGGGGGTGAGGGCTTGAATAGTTGCCTCAGATGCATTCATACTCTTTTGCTTCATTTCTGATACAAACCATTGATAATGTTGCTGTGACTTCATGCTCAGTTCTATCAACGTGTCAGATAAGCAGTTACTCAGATTGGAAATTAATTTTTCTATTTATTTTTGTGGAAGATCATCTTTAATAATGGTTTTACAAAGTTATCATGGTAGCTTTTTTCAGTAAGACTGAGAAAAGAGAACATTATAATTTCTTAATTGAGTAGGTCAAATTTATTTGACATCACATAATCATCCATGAGACATTTCAATATAGCACATTGCATTTTGTTGTACATCTGATATTGTACATATATAAATTTGTTGATTGCCTCTTGATTATGCTTTTAGATATGATTTACTTCCAACCAAGATGGATGATTGAACTCTTCGTCAATAAACTAGCCTGCTTATTAGAGTGGTAATTCTTCTTTTATGATATTATTGTTCTCTTTAATATCATTAAAAACATTTTTTTCACATGATATGTATGCCTGAGTCATTGAATTTATTTTATTACCTTTGGCTACAAGATAAGTTCAGAGATCATGTGTATTACTTAAACTTTGTGACTGATAAATGCAATTCAGACCCGTCTCCATCCATTTCTGCAGAATTTTTACAAGATTTTTTGCACTTTTATATGTTCATCATCAGGTGGAGTGTATCATGCTATAATGTTGTCTGTATGTACGTATTTACATTGTCTGCTTCCTTTCCACACAACAACTTGAGTTCTCTGCCATTTGTTGCTACTAAACTTTTTAAGTATCTTGCATTGGGAGCCAGGTCAGAGTAATGTGAACCAAAACAAGAAAGACTATCCATACAGTAAATTGACTTCTATATCGGATGCCTTGACCACATTTGTAATTGTCTGGCATTTGAGATAAAAGGCACCTTTTCATTGATCATATGGTCAGTGGTCAAGGTCTCTGACATGAAGAAGAGAAGTGACTTTTGCATGATATCAAGTTCTTGTATAACTTACTTTGACCAAACTTTGTTACTGGTTTGCTTTTGAGACAAGGGACACACCAACTCAATTTAAGTCAAAAGGTCAAAGGGCTGGGGTTGCAGTGACTATAATAAGGAAAAACATTTTTCACAAAACTGCTTTAGTTTGTAGCATATGCCTTGACTAAACGTTCCAGCTGGCTTGCATTTGATTGTCGAAACCTATTCATCTGGGGTCACAAGGTCAAAGTTGAAGTTGCAGCCACTGGAAGAAGATAAAATGATTCCACAAAACTACTTTAGCTGTGTATTATATGAAAGACACCTACTCTCTTTGGGTCAAAAGGTCAAAGATTCAGTTTTGAACCATGTGCATTGACTAAACTTAGTAGATAGTTTGCATTTAAG
The DNA here is from genome assembly GCA_016617855.1 of Megalonaias nervosa. Classification (NCBI taxonomy): domain Eukaryota; kingdom Metazoa; phylum Mollusca; class Bivalvia; order Unionida; family Unionidae; genus Megalonaias; species Megalonaias nervosa. Next base: position 46,947 of record JAECUM010003924.1, on the reverse strand, counting down.
ACAAGACACCTATTGATTTTGTGGTTAGAAAAGGTCCAATGTCAAGGTCAGAATATCTACAAGAAGGATATTAGTTTCCTCAAAATATCTCCAGCCCAATGATACAAACCATGATCAAGTGTTGTGGATGGTTTTGAGACAAGATAGGCACTTGTTCATTTTGGCCAATAGGTCAAAAGTCAAGGCCACTAATTTGGATGGCTTGCATTTAAGACAAGGAAGATATTATTTATTTTGGATTAAAATGATCAAGTATGGAGCCAGTGAAAGAGGGTTTGACATAAATTACATAAAAAAGTTAAATTATACTATTTACCAAATGACAGTTGTATAATGTACTGTTACTGGCACTCTTGTTTGAAGCAGAAATGGATTTTGTAGACTTCTCGGGATATATTTTCCTTGCAATACATATGTAAATTTACACACTATACCATCTGATGAATTTTGTCAACTTTTTGGGAGAGATTTACATGCTATAACAAGTGATTAATTGTGTAAACGTTATGGCATACATTTTCCTGGTGATAAATACCTAAATTTGCATACTAGACCAACTGATGGAATCTGTAGACTCTTTTGGGATCCTTGCCATAAATTTACATGCAGTACCAACTGATTAATTTTGCCGACTTATTGGGATAGATACTTCTGGCCATCAATACATAAATTTACATGCTGTACCAACTGGTTAATTTTGTCGACATATTGGGATAGATTCTCCTTGCCATAAATACATAAATTTACATGCTGTACCAACTGATTAATTTTGATGACTTATTGGGCATAAAGTTTCCTGACCATAAATACATACATGATATACCAACTGATGGTAATGACACAGTAAAATTCTTAGAATGGAAGAAAAATATATAAGATATGCAGTATTCAGAATGTGATCATTGTAATGACACTTGTAATCAAATTAACAGGTATGCTTTAATGAAAAGCATGTAGTTACATTAACAGGTAGGCTTTAATGAAAAGCGTGTAATGAAATTAATAGGTATGCTTTATTGAAAACTATGCATCAGATACTAGAAGGCAAAAACATTAATTTTTATCACCAGCAACATCAAACTCAGATTATGTGAATAAAATTTTGTTTCTCCCAAAAATGTAGCTTTCTTGATTTATTTCTCATTTTCAGTAATTGATAAAAAAAAAAATTTATTTCATACCTCCATTTAAAATAGTACCACATAAAATTTCTCACACAATTATTCTTTATCTTTGCACCCTGTCGGTCGAGAACTGACTGGCTACTCTTGGACAGAGGAGTTATGAAATTGGTTTCCATGCACGACTGTGGGAGTTACAAGAATCACACAAGGCCAGCCTGACGCTGTCTGTCCACTGCACCAGTCTCTCACGTAATGTTATACTGACAGTACTGTGTACCATAGGAATGTTCACTAGGGTATAAAAATAACATTTCATAATCCAGGGACTACATTTTTCACATACAGTGGTATGATTGACTGTGAAAACACTTTCAAGGCATACACAAAATTGCGGCAAATAATTGCTATGCTAAGTGTATTAAGAACAAAAATTACTCTTTCTGTTTTGTACTTGGAAATGCAATGGTCCCTTACAATAAAGCCCCTTACAGTGCTACTGCCCTTCAATCAGTATAGTGAGGCAACCGATTAAATTGGTCAACTTATTTTTTATTTTTGTTCTTGGTTTAGAACCAGTTAGTACATTGATTTGACTTAACATCATTAAATGTTCTATTTATCACAGTCTGGTTGAAATTGCCTCATCATAAGGTTCCCTCGCTTAAAATGTGGTCACTTTAATGGTTCCTATGTCAAGCATAATCAAGAAGGAAAACTACTGTGAAAAAGATGGCCCTTTTTTAAGTCCTGTAAAAAGTGTACAGGATCAATGTATCTTTTATTATGATTCTTTGAGTTTTCAGTGCCTATTCAGAAAATATTTCTTGATGATTTTGAATATTATAAACAAGGTTTATCCAAAATATTATAAGGCCCTCAACACCATTTGTAGGCAAAGACTGATATTCTGTAACTCATTTCTGAATTGCATTTCTTCTGCTGTCTTGATCAAAGTTATGAAAATAACATCATAGAGTCAAATACTGATTATTTAGACATCCTGAGAAACATTTTGTCTGGATAAGTGATCATCCAGATAACTAACAGCAGTGGTATAGAACAAACTTGAGATTCCAGGGATACTCGGTTTGTCCAGATGAGTCAAAAAGTCCTCATAATTGGTGTACAAATAGTCAACATTGTACTGTAACTATTTGAACATTGCACAATTGAGCACAGAGTTCCTGCTGTATCTCAGTGTTGGAATTCTCAGCATATAAGAGTTATTATTTCTGGTGTGACTTCCAGCTGCTGGACTGGTGCATATTGAAAAGAACATCCTTTCATCAAAGCAAGTAGGCATGGACATTAGTAATATTCATTTTCAGAATCAGAATTGATTGTTGTATTTTGATGCAGTTTGAACATAAAATATTTAAATTTACAAAATTTGTGTTTGTACTAGTTTGAGGTCATGTCTGATTTGCAACCAGAGTCCCTAGTTGTCACCAAATTGGCTGTTTGGAATCTGTCTCGTGTCAATTATCAACTTCTCCCAAATGCCTGTATTGCCTTTCTGTGTCACTGGTTCGCATTCTGACTTGTCACATTAACAGACGTGGAAAATTAGAAACATGGCTCAATATTAAACTATGATAGATGTTAGTAATGTGTAGTGTTATTGATCTTAGTTAGGCATGGCCTGGCTTGCACAACATGTTTAGACTTTTAATAAAGATTTCTCCACTCGTTTTTGGAATCTCATTTTTGGAAACAAATGATGGATACATTGGATTTAACACATCTTAAAGCATTGTAGACATCAGAAGATGCAATGTCGAAACACAGTCTTTGAATGTTACTTTATGAAAATTTGCTAAAGTTCTAAAGTTTTGAGTTGAGTATTTACATCAGATTTAAAGTTTGATGCAATCCTGACTTTACATGTATAATTTGTTTCTTTTAGTCAATTTTTCACCATTTAAAGTCTTGCCAGCAGTATAACTCTCTCAGCTCATAGTATATTCTTTCTATGATAAGTTTAGTAACATGATATGTTTTTCACAAATGCACTTTGAAAAAATGGTGTCCTCAGCATGTAGAGCTAACAAATCTGACATTAAAAATTTTTTAAAAGGTATTATTTTAGAGATTCTCAAGAGCAAAAATCCTAATTTCAATAACATCCTTTTAACTTTTCTTAGGATTACTGTACAAGAAAAAAAAGCATGAAAGTATTTTCTTAATTTTGTCAATTACTGGCAGAGACATTGATCTTTAAATTTGGACAGATCCAACCAATTAATATATAAATGTTTGAGCTCTGCACAGGGGTAGGGTTGTGATTGGAATTATTTTTCAGCTACACAAAGAAGAATACAGGAAAGGAAGATCTGCAACAGATGGAAGACCAATTGCTTTTCTCTTTCAGCCAAATTCTTTGCCATACAATGAAGTGAACAAAATCTATTCTTTTGTCTTGTAGGTTATGAAGAAGCCTCAGCAAAAATAGGAATCCAGGTTGTTACTCATGGTAGAATCCCACAAGACTTCACTAAGCTGGCTATTGCAGTTTTGTCAAAGTTGCATATAGCAATATGTACACAGGTTATGGCAGACTTCTCACAGTTAATAATTTCATTTTAGCCAAAAAAGACCATTTTCAGAACTGATAAAAAAACATGTTTTAAGAGTACCTAACATGGAATTTTTATCCTCAAGATTACATCAATGCCTGTAAGCACCACTGTTATCTTTAGTCAGTCTATACATGATGTTGATGTGAGGTATGTTTTCCCATGATTCTCATTCCATTTTGAAAGTGGGCCATTGGCAAAGCAGAGATAGTATTTGATCCATTTGTCCATCCATCCTTGTGTCCTTTTAAGTTTTTAAAATTGTGTCTGTCATCTCAATGCCATTCCTGCAGAATAACAGCTCCGACAGTGCAGTTAACAATCAAGTGTACAAACAGGCTTTGAAATCTTTATTACCAGAACTGTAAGTTACTGTCACCTAATTTTTTAAAATCCATGTGCAACTTTAAAGTCAGTTTGTAAAACAATGTATGCTGGTGGAGAAGTGCATTCATATTGTCCAGATTTATGTATCAATGTCATACATGCCAACCAACCCCCAAGAGATATAAGCGTAATTATTGCAACTATAAGTGGCAATAAAGTGTAATTTGGGTGTAAAAAGTGTCGTCTATATATTACATGCCAGAATTAAAGCATGTATGAAAAAGATAAATTTTTACGGCAAACCTGGTCAAAATTCTTGTCACAAAGGGCAAATCCATAAGGATTAAAACCAGAATACAAACACAAAATATACTGAAAGATTATTTATATTTAGCACTCACTAAAATTAATCTGCATGTGTAACTTTTGTTGAATGATCGTGAACTGGAATTCTACGGTGATCATGGTCAGGTGATCAGTGAGATGTATTACATTACTCTCGTATTCTGCTTTTAAAGTTTGTACAGCGGTGTTGATATATCACTTTTTCTGATCTGACATACTTTGAAGTTTAAAAAGATCCATCTGCTCTAACATTTCTGTCACATAACATCCACAACTCACTGTAAAGCATTTCGCTTAACATCTGGTGCCATTTTCTTTAAAAACATTGACTGGTTCACTAACTAACTACATTATCAATAAAATGAATATGTTAGGACAAGTTTACTTTTGAAGAAACCCATCTGTTTTCTTCTAAATGTGTCATATACAATTGCTATAAATAGCAAAGAAGGAAAATACTCTTAGCTATTCTTGTGCAGCAGTCACTTTTTTAAGAATATTGTCATATTTATTTGAGTGGAATGAAATAGGTGATAAAATGACAAAAACAATTTTTATTGCTTTATTTTTATTTTGTTTTTTAAAGTAGCAAAAAAGTGTAATCCATATGCAGTCTCGAGGAAAATGTAATTTGGTGAAGAAAAAAAATCTGTAATGATTACACGAAAAGCATAATGGTTGGTATGTATGAAATGTAGATGCAGTCTTTTTTTCTTCACATAGCCAAGAAAAAATGTGCCCACAAAATATGTGAATTCAAAGTATATCCATGTGCAGATAATCTGCACTTCTAAATTGTATTGTAGGCCTGTGAGAAAGATTGCCAGTAGCTTCCCATGGGTTGGTGGGTTTTCCTAAGGTCTTCCTCCACCAAATATATTTGGTGCCATGTATAGCCTATTATGTGCTGAAAAATGGTGTTCAACCACATAAAACCACACAAAACCTATTGGTGGCTCTCTACAGTTTCATATTTTGCATAGGGTTAGAATTTTAAAGAAAAAGAATTTCCCCAGGTGTCCTTTACTGGTTATACTGGTTGTTTAAAAAAGACCTTGTATATCTTAGGGATTGTTCCAAGAACCTTTAATTCCCTATATTTTGGTGTATGATTGATGGGTGTAATATGGGTTATAGAGTATACAGCTTGGCTTGCTCAAAAGTACATAATAACTGGTGAGCGCCACCATTATCATTGCCCTGTTGACTGGTTCCATAGACCAACGTTCAGACATTGCCAATGTCCACTGATAGTAAACACCTTGACTGGATATCTTCCACCTTATATGATGGAAGTTAGTTTTTTAAAATTTGAATTGAATTAAGCATTTAGATGATGTAACACCAGATAAAATGTTGGAAATTTAAAAATAATGTATCTTTTTCATGTTTATTTTATTTGGAAGGATTTAGCTTTCAAAAACTTTTAGGAATTTTGCCTTTGAAGATTTAGAACAGGACTCTTAATTAGCACTGTATAGCCAGTATTGTGCTGAGGTATCATTAAATCCCACTGATACACATGTTTCTCTGACTTCACCTGTTACTACACAGAAATCCCGTTGATACATATGTACTTCATTGACTACACCTGTTACCATGCAGAAATCCCATTGATACATACTTCATTGACTACACCAGTTACCACACGAAATCCCATTGATACATACGTACTTCATTGACTACACCTGTTACCACACAGAAATCCCATTGATACATACGTACTTCATTGACTACACCTGTTACCACACAGAAATCCCACTGATACATACGTACTTCATTGACTACACCGGTTACCACACAGAAATCCCATTGATACATACACATTTCATTGACTGCACCGGTTACTACACAGCAATCCCATTGATACATGTTTCATTGACTGCACCGGTTTCTACACAGCAATCCCATTGATACATGTTTCATTGACTGCACTGGTTACTACACAGCAATCCCATTGATACATATTTCATTGACTGTGTACCGGTTACTACACAGCAATCCCATTGATATATGTTTCATTGACTGTACCGGTTTCTACACAGCAATCCCATTGATACATGTTTCATTGACTGCACTGGTTACTACACAGCAATCCCATTGATACATATTTCATTGACTGTGTACCGGTTACTACACAGCAATCCCATTGATATATGTTTCATTGACTGTACCGGTTTCTACACAGCAATCCCATTGATACATGTTTCATTGACTGCACTGGTTACTACACAGCAATCCCATTGATACATATTTCATTGACTGTGTACCGGTTACTACACAGCAATCCCATTGATATATGTTTCATTGACTGCACCGGTTTCTACACAGCAATCCCATTGATACATGTTTCATTGACTGCACTGGTTTCTACACAGCAATCCCATTGATATATGTTTCATTGACTGCACCGGTTACTACACAGCAATCCCATTGATACACATTTCATTGACTGTGTACCGGTTACTACACAGCAATCCCATTGATACATGTTTCATTGACTGCACCAGTTTCTACACAGCAATCCCATTGATACATGTTTCATTGCTGTAGAAAGACTGCACTGGTTACCACACAGAAATCCCATTGACACGTGTTTAACACATTCTTCTTGACTGGATCATTTTCCACTGTGAAAGATGGACTTTTTCAAAAATTTGAATTAAGAAGCTTTTTGATGTTACACCATATAAAATCTTGGACCTTTTGAAAGAATGTGCTTTATATAAAAAATTTTGACCTTTATTTTAAAGAGTTTATTTTTCTTTCCATTTATCTTTTAACTTGTAAACTTTTTAATGCATGTTTATATTTTTTCCTTGTATTTTTTATTATGTTTACAGAAATTCTATTGATACATGATTCATTGACAGCACCAGTTACCACAGAAATCCCATTGCTACACGATTCATTGACTGCATTGGTTGCCACACAGAAATCCCATTGATAAATGTTTCATTGACTGCATTTGTTGCCGCACAGAAATCCCATTGATACAGGTTTCATTTACTGCACTGGTTAATGCACAGAAATCCCATTGATATGTTTCGTTGACTGCACCTGTTTCTGTACAGAAAAACCGTTGACATGTATATGATTAATTGACAGCACAGGCTTTACTGCACATAAATCCCATTGACACATACATGATTCATTGACTGCACAGGCTTTACTGCACATAAATCCCATTGACACATGATTCATTGAGGGTTACTGCACATAAATCCCATTGACACGTACATGATTCATTGAGGGTTACTGCACATAAATCCCATTGACACATACATGATTCATTGAGGATTACTGCACATAAATCCCATTGATGCATACATGATTCATTGACTGCACAGGCTTTACTGCACATAAATCCCATTGACACATACATGATTCCTTGAGGGTTACTGCACATAAATCCCATTGACACATACATGATTCATTGAGGATTACTGCACATAAATCCCATTGACGCATACATGATTCATTGACTGCACAGGCTTTACTGCGCATAAATCCCATTGACACATAAATGATTCATTGAGGGTTACTGCTCAGAAATTCCATTAACAGGTACATGTTTCATGTACTGCACCAATTATTGCACAGAAATCCCATTGATACACATTTCATTCTTGTAGAAGGACTTAAACAGTTAATACACACAAATCCCATTGACAAAGACATGTTTTATTGATATAGAAACTTTAAAAAATTTGTACACCAAAATAATGAAGTAACAATTGTGCAGTAACAGGTTTCATGCCACAACTGGTGAATACCTCAACAAATATAGGTCAGTGTTAGTAAATTGTATGTATGTATGCTGTATCATTTTACTGCACCTCAGCGCAATAGTGGCAAAATCATACATCTAAAACCAAAAAATTAATGATTCAGTTATTTCAGTTGCATTTGTTATTAAAGATTATACATTAAACACCCTATCCATTCTCCACATACAAATGGCAACTGTTTCACTCTTATTCATGGAAGAAATATTTCTTCGAAAAGTTCCATTACTTGTAATATCAAAAGCACAACATATAAGCATATTGAAATTACGTGGAAATGAGGGCTTAAAACAAAAAAAGTGTCTGTGATTATTATTATTTCTGTTGAGACTTATGTATTATTTCAGGTAAGCAGATTTTTTCCGCATCTTCTAGAGAGCTTGTGACCGTCCTGACTTGTTGCGATGAGTGAGGAAATTCAGAGATTGCATAGTCAAATTTGTAGAGATGTGAAATCCAGGAAAATGATGGAGTCATTTTATGGAGCTGTATAGCACTGTCAGGAAGCCATTTTATCAGCATGTATATGCAGGGACAAGGGAGCCATTCATCAGTGGATAACAAGACACATTATGACCGTGGATTTTGCATTATAAATGATGCCAACAGGATCAAGATTGCTAAAAGACTTCTCATTTCATAATCACGGGAGAGTTACACATAGCATTTTACGAGCCACAAAGGAGTTATTTTAGAAAAAAGGTGTTATGAAGTAGATAACAGTTTGGGGCATACTTGTGATCAAGCTGTTAACTGGAAAGCCCTTTTTTTTTCTTTTCTTTTTTTTACCAAATTCTTCAAATACAAGAATAGTATCTTTGAACTTTGTTTTGGAGACCTTGTGTCACCCTTCAAAGAGGTTTCAGCTTCTATTTTGATTATTCTTATTTCTGTCAAGCATATCCATTTCTATTACTGTTATTATTATTACTGTCCAGGTATTTCCACCCCTAGTTTTCTTATTATTAGGACTATTCCATTTAAATATATATTGTGCCCAGGGACAGCAGGTATTCAAATAATTATACGCTTGTACTCAGATTACTTAAAGAGTTTATGTGAAAATAAAGCAAGATTCTAAACTGCATTGCATGGTTAAAGTGCACTACATGGTTAAAGTGCCTTCCCTGGGTTCAGTTTATGTTTTACTGTAATGGTCGTTATTATGATTCCTTTATAACTGTCAAGATTATAATGGACGATGTAATACAAAATGTATACAGTGAACTGTACAATTATGGTTTGTAACTTGACAAACTTTCATGTTATTGACAGCATGATTTTTTTCTGCAATTGAATGAACTAATGTCTTGGTGATTATTTATTTATGTCACTTAAATTGTGTTTTTTAAAGTCATCCACCTCGTGATGAACTAAGTATCGCATTAAAAAAGAGAATGATTTTATTCATAAAACTTGTTTATTACCAGCCCTGTTCACCAGTTTTAATATTGAAAAATTATGCAACCAGCGGGTTAAATCTGTAAACACTTTATACATAAATATATCTTAAAAATACAAAATCAAAGCACATTTGCAACTGTAAGATCTTGACAAAACCACATTTATTCAATATGTACATTGTAAGAAATACAGGCTGTCATTACTTAAAGAACAATATATTCTTAAAATGAAATGTAAACCATTTTTATTACATTAAATCTTTGCATTATGTAATAGCAGATTTTGGTGAAGGTCATTATGTATTCTGTACTGTCTTAATAATAACTAACTGTAACTAATGAAAGATGTGCACAGGAAGCATTTTTGTATTCATTTTGCAAAGAGAATTTTCTTGTAAATAATTAGTTTTAAAATTGGGAAGAAAGTGATACTAATGCATGAAAATACAACAAACAGCTTCCAGTTGCATTTGATAGTTTCCACACTGTCAACAAGTCTACCCTTCCATTCACAAAAATGGTAGGGAAATGAATAATCATACAACCATATAATGAGCCCAAACAGAATTATGTTAGATGTCTTTCTAGTGAAATGCTATTAAGAGCCTCCTGATCTTGAGATACTTTGAGGAATATAAACTTTGTCTTTTCATACTCTTTCTCTCTCTCTCTCTGGAAGTGCTTAAAAGAATTATGTTAGCATATAGACCAGAGGTAAGAATGATGATACAATTCCTTCATACAGCATTCTGTTTGAGGAATTCTATTAAGAACCTCCGAATCTTCAGATATTTGGAATAACAGAAGATTTGTCTTCTCGTGCTTCTCTCACTGGAAGAGCTTAACAGAATTCATTTAGCATATAGGTCAGGGAAAGAATGATAATATATTCAAGTCCTATTGGAATTTTGCATGGGTCCTTGCTAACGTAATTCTGGCAAGAATCTCCCATCTTGACAGACATGAAGCAATAGAAACATTTTCCTCAAGGGTTCACACACTGGAAGGGCTTAACAGAATTGAGCTAGTGGGCTGGCCAGGAGATGTTCGATAAAACAATTCTATTCAAACAGAATTTTGTTAGGGTCTCCAGCTAAAAGACGTGTCAAGAATGGATCTTGAGATACATGGACTTGGAGCAGTATAGAAGTTGATTTCTCAGAGTTCAGCCACTGTTAAGGGCTACGAGAATTCCATTGGCAGACGGGTGAAGAAAACAAGAATCAAAGTTCTGTTAAGTCTTGGCTTTTTCTCAGATAGTTCCACAAATGTCAGATATCAGTGTTCTGGTGGTGAGTGGTCTTGAACACCAGGCTTCATTATGAATAGTAAGCTGAACCAAAATAGCTGTCTTCTGTGACCTGCATATTGTATTGACATCATTCAAATTGTGGGATGGCAATAGTGAAAATAAAAAGAAATAATATATATTTTCTTGAAAAAGAGCAATAATTTATGAATATTTGAAGAAAACAGCAAAATAAACATTCTGTTCCCAAATTCTAATAGGATTTTAGAATTTTCATTTTAAATGTAAATATTGCATATTTTAAGCTGGATTTGAAATGAGACTATTCCATTAGCAAAAAGTAGAGGGGTGAAATAGCTAGAGAGGTCTTGTAGTAATTTAGAATGTTCAGGTGTTACTGCCTGGACTCCATGTGAGTGTCTCTGCAGGCTACTGGACAGTAGCTCATAGCTAATGAAATTCTGTCATTATTGTGCATTGCAACAAAAATAGAAACATGCTCAACATTACTTCTATTCTAATTTTTGGAGAGAAAAAAAAAACAAATTTTACTTTTTCAGTTACATTTCAGTTTTACTTTCTTTTGAAACAGATACTGCCATTGGGATTTGGTTTGGATCAGAAAGTTGAAGATACTTGAAAATTTATTTTAATTTAAAATTTGTTTCATGAATAATGAACATGAACTTGTTTTGTTGTAAATTTGGAAAGAAAAACAAGATGAAAAAGTATAATATTTAAAAAAAATATTGCTAGCTATGCAATATATACACACAAACACACACACACACACACAACAGGAACAGTAGAATTTAATGATAATGCAGGGAAGATATGTCCAGCACAGATTGATAAAATACATTCATGAATATTTATTCTGTCATAAAAAGTTCTTATTACCATTATTTATTTAAAGTCTTAAACTGAAACGAGTTCTTTTCTTTTTCAGCATATAATAGAAACATATTATGATTCATTATCATATTGTACTGTACATGTATACACAGAGGGTGATTTCCTCTAAAACATAAGAAATTTGGACACTGTAATGTTAATGATTGTTAATGAAATTGCAAATAACTTGATAAAACTGACACTCATAATAATTTCACAAACTAATCAATAAGTGCATGCATGCCATATTTCCAGACGTTTTGGGGGGGGGGGTCGAGACACAAAAAATGTGTTCTGAGGTCCCAGTGGAGGTCAGTGCATGTAAGCAACTTCATCCCATTGAAAATGTGAATAAAAGAAATTAACATGTCAGTTTTCTTTAAAAGATTTAATACACTTACAAAGAAAAAAATTGGTAGACTTGTCATTGTCAAATATCATCACCAGGCACATACACATGTGCAAACACATGTATCACAACCACAATGACATTAAGTAAAAACATGAAGTTTTTGTACTGAAAATATATTGGATGACAATAGGCTCAATTAGAAGCAATCTAATTTCCCACCTGGACTTTCTGAGTGCATCCTGGTCAGAACTTGTTCTGCCAACCATTATGTTAGCATTGTCAAAACTGTATCCAATACAGTTTGCTCATGAGATATGCATGTCTCTTTTTGTGAATGACCCAGACCTGCCAACTCTTACGATTTTGCAGTAAGTCTTAGGAAAATTACCCTTAAAATACGAACTTAGGCATACAAGCAAAAACTACGGAAAAATGATTGTTGCAGAAAAATCCGGATAAATGGTTCATCTGTGTTTGATATGGAACCTGGTTTCATATTACAATTAGTAAAATTAGTTAGGGAACCAGACTAACTTTACAGCAGCACCCCAGACGCATTAAGCTGCACCTGTTTGTTCATGCAAAGTGTCAAACTGTTGATTATATAATTTTTTTAAAATGGCATCCCGAAAGCAATGCATGTTTAAGACGAGAGGGAAAATAAACTTCTAAAAAAAGTGTTAATAATCAACACAGAACAGTAAAAAGGAGTATTCAGATTCTTGTGAATACAATCTGGAAAGGACATAATTATGTTTATTGGACATCACGTGCCAGTATGTCTCATGGCGGGAGATATGATTGCCGTCATGATGTGAAATGGAAAAAGAATTTCCAAGAATTACGTCAAGTTGAGAGATAGCAACAAGCCATTGAGTTGCATAGGGTTTGGAACTAAAGTTTGTGGAACTGTACTAGTGGTAAATAAAGTCAACGTGTACTTTACAAACTTTATAGTTGGACATGATGTTTACCGTCACTGCGTCGAACTTTTATTTACGTTTTCCAGCTTTGCAATAGCAGTTATTGATATTTTGTTACACCTTACTGAAAACTGGTCAATCTTTCGCAGAAAAATCAACTGCCTTACTGAGACGGACTTGTCAGGGTTGGCAGGTCTGATGACCATTTAATTAGGGATGGGGGGAAGGGTCATAATATTTTTAAGCTTAATGGGGGCCTTACAGTTAACACAGCAGTAATAAATCTCACTGTCCAGTATAGATGCAGTCTCTTGATCAACACAGATCAGTTGCATAAAGATAAGCGTGTGCTTACTATTGTTTTTCAGTCCATTTACTTCATGGCTAAAATATCTCTGAAAAGCATGGATTTATTAACAAGATTACTGTTACACTGAAAATCATGAAACTTTGTGAAGGGATTCATCTTGTGGAGTAGTAAAACCTCATAAATATAGGTCAGTGTGACCCATATTTCACACTTCACCGACATCATTAAATTTTGTGGTTTATTTCTCAAGCTCTATTCATGATACACTCGGAAAACTATGTATGAATTTATCTCTTTAGTACCACACCCTTACCACAACCGACTCACATAAGAGGAAATGAATTTTGTCTGCATATTATTTTATTGGAAAAAACTTTGCTGTGATAAAGGCAATATTGTCTTGATCATCCAGTCATGATAATCGTGATTGTCTTGAAAGTTAATAGTAGTTGTTATCGTAAGTGTCGTATGAACTCCTAAAAGATCATGACAATCGTAATCGGTGTTGTTTGAACTCTCCTAAAAGTTTACATGCAAATGGCTCCCCAGTATGCATTCTAGCTTCTAAAAATGACACTGCCACCACAGGATGGTTTCATTGTTTTCTTGCAGAAAAACAGTTTCTTGATTTTGCATTATTATTTTTTATCAGATTCACAAAAGTGTAACAGAAAATATAGAAATTACATACATACATAATGGTGGACACAGTGTGTACAAGCACTGCTGAAATGTGGAGAATTTTAAGGGTCCTAAAAGGGTTTATATTCCCAAGGTACAAGTATTATAGTTTTATATATATTGCCTTTTAAGGAAGTATACAATTTTCCTTTATACAAGTATTATAGTTTTATATATATTGCCTTTTAAGGAAGTATAAAATTTTCCTTTATACAAGTATTATAGTTTTATATATATTGCCTTTTAAGAAAGTATAAAATTTTCCTTTATACAAGTATTATAGTTTTATATATATTGCCTTTTAAGGAAGTATAAAATTTTCCTTTATACAAGTATTATAGTTTTATATATATTGCCTTTTAAGGAAGTATAAAATTTTCCTTTATACAAGTGTTATAGTTCTATATATATTGCCTTTTAAGGAAGTATAAAATTTTCCTTTATACTTCATTTGCATCATTTTGATGCATAAAATTGTGTAGAATGTTTTGTCTCGTGAATCTGAAATTTTCTTTTGGTCCAATGTGCTGCTGAAGAGATTTTGAGAGGTTGCACGATGCTGATGCGTTTGTGCTGTTGCTGTATGTTTGTCAGTTTTTTTTTCTTTTATGTTTGGTGACATTGCATGAACACTGAATAAACTATACACTCGTAAACTAAATCCTTTGTAAGTTAAGTTCACTGATTTATCCAGTGCTTACTGTTCAGTCAAGTGATATTGATCAATCGAAAGGCAATGCATCAAAGGGACGATTTTGGGAGGGATTGTCAAGATGAACAAAAACTGAAACCAACATTCTCATACAACAATATGAACATTTGTAAAGGTTGCAGTAAAAACTGCAAATATTATGGACAAAATGAAGAGAAGGAGAACAGATATCGGTCGTTAGAATGAGATGATCCAAAATAAGTACAAGAAAATTTAACGACTCCAATCGAGCATAGACATGGCAATGGAGTCAAAACTGCAGTTGGAGGCAGACTTACATACAACAGCAAAAGTAATAAAAGAGGCATTTGTAGTTGAAAAGTGGTAAGTCGTAAACGAGAAGCAAATTGAAACTAAGTGCACAGATTCATGGAATTTCCATTTCAAAATACAAACTTTATACAGCTGTCTTGTTCATATGAAGAGACAGTGAATTCTTCTTGCCTACCTAAGAATGCACCAAGTGTAGCAAATACAACACTGAATAAAACTGTAATAGACAACAAAAATCACGAGTCTTGTAGCTGAATTTTTCTGACCCACAGTATTGTAGAAATACCAGCTTAACCAATGGCAGACATACCACAGCAGAGAATTGCAGTTCAGAAGTGTTGCGATCTCCAGCAGGAAAGACCCAAAGCACAGGTTCTAATACGGACAGAAAATCGAGGTCAGCTAGAAATACACGCCCACACCATCAAAACTTGTAACATGAATCTTATGATTGATATACCTAAACCAAACCAGGTACAAATCAGTGATGTGGCATTCTGAGAAGTGAAAAGGAGCCCCAAAACAAAATGTTTGTTGTTATATTGAATTAAGGCAGACTACAGTCCAGAGGAGCTAAGGGTGTAAGGGAAGTTTTAATGTGCACATTTAATGCCGCATGTATACCTAAAAAAAAATATATGCATAAATAGAGATAAACAGTTTTATTATGTATAATGCACATTTAAAAAATAAAAAATAATAATTATATATTATACCCTGATACATTATTGATGAATGTTCAGTATTTCATCAGAACTAAAATTATATAATAATTTTAAAAAATGGTGTGCATAATACTTATAAAATAAGTAAGTATTTTATAAATAATTAATCATAATATATTGAGAATTAATTTTAAAATGCCCTTTCATTTTTAAAGAATTAGTAAAGATATTAGTTTATACTTTCACTGGTTAAGTTATTCTGTAAATTAGAATAATATAAAAATATTCTTAACTAATTGTAAACGGGGGACATAATTTTTTTAAAAAAATGATTGATTAATGAATGTCGTATAGTGTTTTGGAATTTAGACCTTTTGGATATACCATATTAAGACGGTGAATCCAATAGGTTTCCTTTAGCAGACGTTCCATCTCAGAATCAGCTATAACAATAGGTTGAAAGGAGAAATCTTGCTATGGGAGCTCTTGTTAAAACGTGTGGCAACACGAGATGAAAATGAGTGATCAATATAATTTTTTATGTCTGATCTATATTGGTTCATACGTTTAGATATTTGTTGACTGGTTTGTCCAGTATATTGCATGCCACATTTTTTGCATGTGATCACATAAATAACATTTGATGTTGCACAATTAGTATCACAATGCATATTAAATGTTTCTTTCATATTGTTAGTATTGAAAGAAGTATTTTCATTAATAAAAGAACAGTGCAAACATCTAGGTCTATTACATTTAGTTAATGATCCCTTTTTATATGATGTTGTTTCTAGTTTAGAATTAATTAGGAAATCTTTAAGATCTTTAGTCCTTTTATAAGCAAGTGTGGGTTTGCTTTCGTGTAGTGATTTAACACTTGCTTTACATGATAATTTTAATAAATCCCAATATTTATTGATAATCTTACCTATATTAGGCAAACTTGGATTATATTCAATAACAAAAAGAATGAAATCTTCATTTCTGTTCTTGATTTTACATTGTGAAGATTCAAATTTGTGTAAGAGAAGATACTTTTTGGAAAGCAGTATTAATGATGTCAGTAGAGTAATTTCTATTTAAAAATGTTGACCTAACTCTGTCAATGTGTGATTTAGTGTGATTTAGATTTTTAACGTAGCTTTAACAATTTTTCAGTCATATCGCTACGATGTCTGCAGTGTGACAGTTTATAGTGATGTTTAGCACTGGGGCATCATGCAGCAGACATGTAGCATGATGTCCCACCCAGTCACATTATCCTGACACCAGGCCAACCAGTCCTGACACTAACCTCTTAATGCTGAGCGCCAAGCGAGGCAGCTGTTGGTACCATTTTTGAAAGTCTTTGGTATGACTCGGCCAGGGTTCGAACCCACGACCTGTCAAAGATGATTTAAAAAAAAGTGTCATCCAAAATGATTCTTCTATATCTTTTTGCTCGACTATATGGTATCTTGTGGTTACACGATTTAGGATGACATATTGATGAATATTTGTGTATTTAACATGAACCATGGTAGTGATGTCATTATTTTCATTTTTCATGACCTCATCAAATGTAAATTTTATTGTTGGATGTAACTTGTTTAAACAGTCTATAAAATAATAAAGGTCTTCTAATGAATAACTCCAAATCATAAAGATATCATCTAAAAATCTTAACCAAACATCTGTTTTAAGGGTATTTATTTAGAAAGTCATTTTCTAATTTCCCCATAAATGCATAAAAAGGTGCCATAGGACTACCCATTGCTGTTCCCAACTTTTGGAGATAGTTTGTATTACCAAATTGACAAAAGTTATTTTCAAGCACAAGTTTCATCAAATCATAAACATGTTCTTTTGATAGTTTACATGTATATTTGTTTACTTCAAGATAATATTTACATACTTCGATACCATCATTGTGTGATATATTCGTGTAGAGTGAAACCACATAAAGTGTAATATGAAATTTCATATAAAATAAGATACACAAGTGAGGTAAAATGTCCATATTTTTGTATAGATATAATAAACCAAAACATAACATCATTCACTTGACCTGACAAGTGTAAGGAAGTTAATAGAATAAAAAGTTTATGCATTCAACCCCAAATTTATACATGCATTTTTCACGTCCAAAGGCCATTTTTGACAACATGTGATGGTCACAGTGCAGAAGCAAGCCCTTTCCCTGGCTGATAATTTTGAAAAACATTGTGTACTTGATAGCTTGATGCAATTCAAAATGTCATCCACGAAGTCATTGAGAGTCTACTTGACTTGAACTCTATGTCTACTGTTATGGGTGGCTAGCTCTGCTTCCTAGCCGACTATTGGTATTCACTGGCTGCATACTGTAAAGATATGGAGGTGTACGTGCCTCACATCAGTTTCAAGAACACAGGCCTGAAACACCTTTTTTACAAATATATCCATAACTTTAATGATTAAACAATAACAGCTCAAGAAGTTGCAACATAGCCTTAAGTTAAGAAATTTGCACAGCGGTCAATTTACGAAACTGTCCCCTAAAACCTAAATTATGTAATATACAGACATGCATACAGTTGAGAGAAAGTTGCAAATATTCAAATACTTCAACATAATTTGCATGACTACTCAGTGCATGCTGACTTGGAGAATGAAGGGCATTATGTATGGGCAGCCATCATTGCCAAAGTGACATTGATCAAATGAAATCAAATTATTGAACCCAACAAATGAAATGATAAATCTAGATTACAAATAGTGTGGTCTCGTGAAATGTTTTAAAGAATTAAACGGAATGATGTGTTTCGATTCCAAATGACGTGTTAAGAAATGATGTAGTATGATATGAAATTATTTAACCCAACAAGTGAAATGATGAATTCAGATTGCAAATGACATGGTATCAGCTATAATTGTTTCTTGATTTGTGGAGGTGTGTGCATCTTCGCTAGCCAAGGTTCCGATCTACACCTTGGCGGATCAGACAGCTATATTGGTGCTTTGCCCTAGTGACATCTGCTGGATTTCATGTGTTGCCAACTAACCAATATCGTGGTGCATTGTACATCCGCCGAAAAGGGTTGTTGCAATTGACCTAAAAAGAATACTTTGGAAGTGTAACATCGAAAGTATGACTATGTACCAGAGGGAAGAAATTACAGGTGTATTTGAGTGAAAGGTATTTGTGTAAACACGGACCGACACGGGAAAATTGCTTATTTATCAGTCCATTCAAGTTGTGTGCTCCCCTTGTCTCGATCAAGTAGGAACAGTGTTCAAATTTGAACAGATTAATTTTGATTGGATGCGGTGGCTTGCCGCCACATCCAATGAAATTCACAGACCCGAAATTCAGAAATACCTGAACGATATGCCAAGGTGAAGATAGTGTTATCTGAATCTTGGCTAGCGAAGATGAGGCGTGTGAAACTGACATGATTAGATTTTTGGAGACGGCATTGTTATTGGTTGATTTTGAAACGAGTCCGTACTGAAAAGTTAGAAGCTACGATGAATATTATTAATAATAACTCGTTCTATGTCAGTTCGAGAGAGAGTATCCGAAACTGTCTTTACAACAAGCGATACGTGCTATCCCTTAAAAATCGTTGATGCAGTTTTTGTTTTTTGTGCTTTTTAAAAAAAAAACCCTGATAAAATCTATCAATGACACCTTTCCTTGATATTTTCATACACCATTGCTAAATTTGTCTTTATTCAAATATGATCTGTGCTTGTTTTCGTCATAAAACACTCCAAAGGAGGCAACTGTTTATTGTTCACATATTCATTTTTTTAAAAATCTATGACTAAGCACCCACCCCACCCACCATCGCAATTGTCAATACGTCTGTAATGGAGAGTGGGGTGTTTCAAATGCACTAAGATTCGTGAGTCGGGATTCTACAGAAAATTATAAACACAGTAATGTATCGCTGCAATGGCGATGAAAGAAGAACTGTTACATATAAAATGTACGTACGGCCAGTCATGTTAGATATATACAAAAAGTGTCGAGAAAAAAAAATATTTTTAGTTTAGCGTGTATGCTACGTAAGGTCACCAAACATGGTTATTACTATTGCTTAAATAAAATAAAGATTTTAAGCATCTTAATTGATCGATCTAGGTTTGTTAAAGCATTGGAAGCGTTCGCAGTACATGGCGGAGAAATGTTAAAAGAATGCACGCACATTCATTATTGTGGATCATTTCACTTTATGCTGATTGGAAAATATTGTTCTTGTTTATATCTTAGGAAAGAAAACATAATGGCTGTCCAAGTGTCGTCTGCAAAAATCTCAGCAGAATGCTGTAAATACGTCTCTAGATTATAACTTTGGGCGTGCTGACACGATACGTCATGGATAAGAGCGCCCCCCTGTGAATGTTTGTATTTACGCTAGATGATTTGCAGTTTCACTTTACATTGTAGTGCTGTTCCCAGTCAGACCGTTTGCTTTCCACACATTTCATTTAATACCTCGTCGATTGGAATCCATTCTGTTCTTAAGACCATTTTTATTCAATACCAAATCATTTGGAATCTAAATTTATCATTTCATTTGTTGGGTTAAATCATTTCATTTTAGATTACTTCATTTTATTTAATACTACGTCATTTAGAATCTGAATTCATCATTTCCTTTATTAGGTTAAATCATTTGATTTCATACTATGTAAATTCAATTAATAACACGTCATTTGGAATTAGACTTCATCATTCCTTTGTGTTGTTTAAATCATTTCATTTAATACCACATCATTTGGGATCTGAATTAATCATTTCATTTATCGAGTTAAATCATTGAATTTCATAGTACATAAATTCATTTAATACCACGTCATTTGGATTCGGAATTCATTAGTCCGTTTTGTTCCTTAAATCATTTAATTTCATACTACATCATTTCGTTAATACCACGTCATTTGGAATCAGAACTCATCATTTCGTATGTTGGGTTAAATTATTTCATTTCATACTACATCATTTCATTCAATATCACGTCATTTGAAATCTAAATTCATCATTCCATTATTCGTCAATTTATAATTTCTAACCTTATCGTCGCCGGGGTGGGGGTATTATTGTTTCTCACTGTTTTCTTGTTCGACTTGGGGGGGGGGGGGCTTCCATTTATTTTTTTTTATACTGAAACTACAGGGTATGCCCCCTTCTTAATTGTATGGGTACCTAACGGCGTCGTATTATGTGTTGATAAATGCTATAGGATCATACGATTTAGTATTTTTGAGGTAAGTATATGCTCAAGTAGTCGGCAATCTCATAATGTCTTATTCGAAGCGATCGGTTTTGAAAAACACCGAAACAGAAGAAGTTTAAATATGAATTTTCACCCACCCACCCGGAGCTTCACTATTTGAAATTTCTCGGTCAATCTTTGGTTCACAAATAGCCGAATGGCAGCTAACGACATAAGACGGGCCTTGAAGTTGCAAATGGCGAACAAGATGACAATGTTAGGCCCACCCCACCCCCAACCCCGCGACGACAGTTAGGATTGAAATTATAAATTGATGAATGAAATGACTAAGTTTCGCGCATTTATCTATCATTGGTATATTTTGCTTTTAAAACCGCGGGGGTGGGGGGCGGGACAAAATGGCAGAAGTATAGACGAATACTATAAAATAAATAATGACCTATGACAAGGAAAAACTGAACTGACCAGTGTAAAAAAAAGTTAACACTCAGACAAATGAAGAACTACAAGACGAATTCAAAATGAACTACAATTAATGATTAGTTACCGCCTGAGAATAAAAGGTTCGATAAGACGTTTCCAGAGAAGAATGAAAAGAATGGCACGAACGAATAACAGTTGGCGGAAAAGTCATTTTTAGAGGTTATATTAGAAGTACGCAGCTGTTGTACTTTACTGCGCATCTGTTTCTGTCACCAATATATGCGCCCAACACATGCCGAAATTCGACCGACTGTCAAAAATAAAATACTGCAGTGCTTACCATCTGAATAGCAGCAACTGTCGCCAGAACATTCTGTTCAAGATAATACTAATTTTGGAAACACTGGATACCACCCCTGTGTTTTCATGACTCGCGATATGTCGGCCTATTCTGCGCATGGCTTTGAAAATATGTAATGTTTAAGCATCGGGCTATGAACATTAAATGCATTACTTCGTACTCTTTCTGTCAGCATTTTAGCCGAGGAACTAGGTCAAGTTTATAGCTTGTTTCAAATAATTCAACAATGCCACTAAATGGCAAGACATACTAAGCAAACTAAACCGATCTTGTAAAAACAAAATTTGTAAAAGTTCGACATTTTATAAAAATAAGCTATTATGTTGATGAGAAACAACAATCAATAGGATGTAATGTGTTAGCAACGTCTCGTTGACGGGAAAAAAATTATTAAAGAATTTAGAAACTGACTATACGCCCGGGAATTTGTTGAGAATCCGTTCGAGGGGCAACTTGACAAGTCGGACAGCAGACGATAAAGTAGGTGTGGGACAACTTCTTGCAAATTAGAAACTTGGATTAAGATGCAGTATTGTTCTAAGGTAAACATATCTATCATTTAAATAATGTATTTATTTGTATGATTCTAACAGATAAATATTAAAATAGGTTTTCCTGGGTTACAAGTTCAAGAAAGTCATGGAGTGGGTCTTCATGCTGACAGAAATCACATTTTCGTATTCATTTAGAATAGAAATGGGGGATACTTTTGTACACTTTATGAATATCACTTTCCTTAATTATATGACGATCGTTCGTTCTTGATACAAATTGGATTTTCGACCAAATGATTACATAAATGACGTATCGTTGCGCAGAATTACACGCGCAGTATAGGCCGACACGGTGGTACACATTCTTTTATTTATTGTATTTTTAAGTATTCATAAAGGTCCTAAAGTACTTCTGCCTCGACCAAAATATATGACATATGTAATACATACCATTCTTCCTCAAATGTAAATTTCAGTTATGTAAAACATTAGCCACAAATGAAATTAATATACAAGTCTACAGATCCATTGAAAAACAACAATAAACAACGCAAACTGAGGGACAACGCCGTTATCAATCTTCACAGTGTGCTTTCCTGTCAAGGCGCTCTTGAAGCCTTGTCCTGAAAGCTTCTTTTGTGTTTGCATCGTCTTCCCATTCCAGGAACTCCCCGCGCTTCATCGTCTGGCGAAGACATTTTGGTACGTGCTTGGCTTCCAGTCGACCTACCGTGACGACAACAAAGCTATCGATTTCCTGCTCCGCGTACTTGTCAAGTATCACCTCAAGCTCCATTTCGTGGAATCTGTCCTCAATATAGTATTGGCTTAGGACGATTATCACGTGACGACTGACATCCATCGTTTCCAACATACTGAAAATTGCAAGCTCGCCTACAAAAAATATCAAATGTAAAAACTATTTTATATATATATATATATATATATATATATATATATATATATATATATATATATATATATGCATACATACCTTGTAGTCTGTGTTCAATAAAAGGTAGAGTTCTCTTCAAACCTCTTACTGCCGGCTTCATCATTTTCCAATTTATGTTTTCTTTGCTTATTTCATCCTGTGACAAGAATTACAAAGGGATATGCCTCTTATTTCATCCTGTGACAAGAATTACAAAGTGATATGCTTCCCCTTCTCTGCCTTATCTGCCTAGCCAAATATCTATGTCGAGACACCATGTCCTCCAGCCACTTCTCTTGATAAATTCTATAATACCTGATTTATACACCACACTGGGTATTTATTCTATTCATTTACCTTTTTTATACAATGATTGCAGAAGTATCTTTAAATTTGCAACAAATATGAAAAAGTACTTTTGTAATTTATTCTGACCTTGATGAGACTGACATTCTATTGTCCGAAAAGAATTTCCAGAATTCAATACCAATTATGTGTTCAAATTGTCTCTGATATTCTTGAGCGTTATTTTCAAACTAACCACTGTGGTGGCCCATAATGGATGTAAGATTTGCACACTTTTTCATTTAGGGCCAAACAGATGTCACAATACGTCTTCTGGTGAAAACTCTATACCGAATAGACTTTCAGATCACGAGGAGTAACAATGGAAACAATGTTCAAGACGGCGGCTATAATGGACGTTTGATGACGAACATTTTCATTTAGAACTAACTTGACATTATTAAAAGTCTTTCAGTAAAAACCCTATGCTGATATGACCATTCAGGAGGTGTAGCGATAACAAGCCATATTGGATGTCTGTGTGAAATCATTTTCACTAACTACACGTTATACAAAGTCAGCTGGTGAAAATCCGATGCTGATTTGACTTTCAGTTCAGAAGTGAGTAGCGGTAACAAGATTTTCAAGATGGCTGCCGTGCGGCAATACTGGATGTTAGATCGGCAACATTTTCATTTATGACCAACTAGACATTATCGAAAACCTCATGCTACAATGACCATCAATTCAGAAGTGTATCTATAAAAAGATTTTCAAGATGATCGCTGTGGCGGTCATATTGGATGTCTGAGTCGAATCATTTAAAACCAACTAGATACCATAAGAAGTCGGCTGGTAAAAATTGTATGTCAATATGAAGAGGAATTGCGATAACAAGATTTTTCAAGATGGCTGCCTTGACACTATTTTCCTTCAAGATCAACTAGATATCATTATATTGAAGGGGCGCTCTACAGATATTATGAACTTCGGAGAGATTGATGGATGTAAGGTGAAGTTTGCATTTGCAACATGCACAATGTACAGAATGCTGGCATACCTCGATGTTACTTTCATGTACTGTGGTTGACATTTCTTTGGATATTGTATCTGTGGAAACTGTACATAATCTAAGCACACAGCTAATTAAAATGGATGCTCCCATGTGTTCGAAAAATCATCCCAAATTTAGTCTAAAGTAATTTATCATTAGCAGTTATTACAGTTGATAGGGAACGAATTTTGCCTGACTAGATAATGCCAGCTTCTGAAAGTGCGAAGAATGAATTCCAAAATATATAAACAGTATTAAAAAAGTTATCGACATTTTTTTTACAATTTACTTTTGATATCCAGGAAGTAGTAAATGACCAAGCGGAGCTAGCAGTTTTTGATAGATGCACACCTGAATAAGGCCAACCTGTATACTCCATAGCCAAAATAACACACATCAATGATGCACCAAAATAAATGGAAATAAGCGCTTTTTCAACAATACCTAAAGGTATACAAGGGCTTTTAATTAGCCTGGATAACCAGTAAGGAAATCTTAGGAAATTCTTTTTCTTTAAAACTCTAACACTATGCAAGATACGAAACGGTAGAGCGCAACCTTAAAACAAATATAAATTTGTGCAAATTTTTTTTTCTCATTTTCATATATCTTGTCTCATGTTCTCAAGAAAACGGTAATTAACACAGATGTTGTGCAGGGAAAGAAGCTAATTATGATTGTTTGATCTTGCTTTCTCAATATGCCTTGTGGCAGTATCGTGTGTCTGATGACCTCAATTATGGGGAAGTTAGAAGTCTTAGAACATAGGAGTGTAGTGAACTTAAATTTAATACAGCTGCATCAAGTGTGAGAAAAATATAGCGAAAATGTTTCTTTTCATTCATTTGTAATGAAATTATGGGAAAAAAATTATGATAAAGCATATTAACTTTCTTCCATATACAAGTGTTAGAAGAATAAGCAAACATTCTACCCTTCGATCTTTGAGCTCCATGAACCTGATCTGTTCCATCCATCTTCAAACTGTAAACTTTATTAGTCATATCAGGAATAACTGTGGCAAGTTTCATGTTCCTGTCTTTCAGCTTAACCACTGGTTGCTACTGTAATTTACAAATGGGTCTCTTTACCAAGCGAATCCAACACTCGCGTGAATTCTGCAAGAAGTCACTTGTTTCCCTTATTTCCAAGGACTTCTCGACAACGATCTTTGTCTGCTGGAAGTTCTAATAACGCGCCCAGGCTATAAATAATTTTCCTCCAATCAATGAATGACCACAAATATCACAACTTCGCATTTGCATCACAACTTCACAACTGCACGGTTTCTCCTTGTTAGATTTCCGTAACGTAGAGCCAGTACTTAAATACGATAAAATACAAGTCACCACTCAAATACCAAATGCAGATAACTATTTGCCTACTCTATCTCTGAGTCAGTCGAATCACGATTATAAACCTCATTCCACCTGTATCACGCCACCATATTTACTATCATAGCAACAATAAAAGACTTCTCCAGATAATGGAACAGTCCCTTCTCAATTATTCCATTGTAGAGTATATCAGTCCCAATCACAAATAGTTCATATGGAGATACACAATCAGTCAACACAATTAGATTTTAATAGGAACTACTTGGCTGAAGGCCCACTTATGCAGCTCTGACCTGAACTCACTACGAAACAAAACAATGCCATTATGAAATCTCATCAACACTACACTCTGTGACGTTTGCCCGTAGATATTGGCTAATTAGTCAGGCTGAGGAATATTTCTCCAACACCGACTTCTCATAATCAAACAACTAATCACTAAAATCTAATACAACTATAAAACAAAGACGTAAATACAAATGGCACATACCCTAGATTTATTACACTATTCTTGGAGCGGAGGGGGTGGGGCTGGGCTTGTGTTGGACTATGCTACCAATGAATGCTGTTCTGTGTGGAAAAAACATGAGAATTATTCAAAAAGACTATTCTAATGCTTTCCACTTAAATGTTTCAGTATAGAACCAGCATTAAATCATACAATAATAACTATGTGTTCTTTATGTGGGCGCTCTACATATATTACGAACTTCTGAGAGAGTGACAGGTATAAGGTGAAGTTGTTTGCGTTTGCAACATACACAATGAACAGAATGTTGGCATACTTCTATGTTACTTTCATGTACTGTGACTGACAATTATTGGATAGTGTACTTGTGGATACTGTACACAATCTACGCACAAAGCTAACTAAAGTGGATGCCAACATGTGCTCAAAAAATCAGCCTGAAGTCGTCTAAAGTACACTATCTTTAGCTGTTATTAAAATAGGGAAAATGAATTTTGACAGACTAGACAATACCAGCTTCTGAAAGTGTAATAAATGAATTACAAAATACATAACAAGTATAAAAAGTTATGGATCGTTTTTATACAATTTACCTTTGAAGTCCAGGAAGTGAAAATGACCAAGCGGCGACAGTAGTTTTTTGAGAGGTGCACATCTGATAAGGCCAATCTCTATACTCTATAACCCAGATTACAGCTATCAATCATACGCCAAAATAATGAGTCTTAAAAGTTCCTTTAACAATACCAAATATATACAAGGTTTTTATTTTAAATACCGAGGATAACCAGTGAGGAAATCTTGTGAAATCCTTTCTCTTCAAAAATCTAACCCTATGCAAATACGAAACTGTAGAGCGCCATCTTAAGTGACCCACGCGTCATCCATTCATTTGGAATAGTGATAAAAAGTTTTCCAAGATGGTTGCTCAGGCGGCCATACTGTATATCTGATCAGCACTATGTTCATTTAGGACCAATTGGACCTAAGGTAGAATGTGTGTGTAAAGTTTCATGACGAGGAGGAGTTGTGATAATAAACATGTGCTAACGGATGACAGACAAGAGACCGTTGAATAAGCTCTTCTGGTATTTGATCAGTAGAGATAAAAAATGTGACAAAGGTGTAACCTCAGAATTGACTGAAAATGTTGCTCATCAATCAAACTTCTATAGTGCTTCTTAAACCACTCTGCTTTTTTAGTATCTGTAATAGATAAATTAACCTTAAATTTCTCCATGCTATAGTCATTAAAGCCCCAACGCCGTCGTTTTTCATAAATTTCACCATTCTTCCAAGGTTGGATGGACAGAAATGATTTAGCCTTACACTGCTCTATACTACAGTCATTAATGCGCCAATGCCGCCGTTTTTCATAAATATCACCATTTTTACACTGTTGGAAGGAGAGAAACGATTTGGGGTGGGGTTTTTTAATATAAAAAATATCTGGCATTAACCGTTCTTTGAAATAATCAAGATGTTAAGTTTAAACGATGTTCAAATATTCAGTTTAGAATTAAGAGGTGCCACCTCTTAATTCAGTCGCCGAAGTTGCTCGTATTTCCCTCAGTTTTCCGGAGTGCTCCAAACGTATTGCTGTCAAATATTCGACAAATTCCGCTAGTGACTGATTTAAGAAAAACATTCGCAAGTGGCAGACAAATCGATTCTAGAGTGAATGAAGATACGCAAGCTCGATTTTTTAAGCGGATCTGAGAAGAAAAAGCATGTATTATGTTAAAAAATAAGACTCGGGCGAATATTGGTGATCAGCTGTGGTGTTGGAATACTTTAAAGGGCGAACGGGGCTTGACGACAAACCCAGTTGATGTGGATTTCCTTATTAGTTGGTAAGCATACGACACGGAGCTGTCAAAATAATGTGCGTCTGTGTTATGCCTTTGAAGAAAAATAATACTCG
Organism: Megalonaias nervosa; assembly: GCA_016617855.1. Taxonomy (NCBI): domain Eukaryota; kingdom Metazoa; phylum Mollusca; class Bivalvia; order Unionida; family Unionidae; genus Megalonaias; species Megalonaias nervosa. Next base: position 18,840 of record JAECUM010003924.1, on the reverse strand, counting down.
TAAATGCTAGGCCATAATATCAGAGGCAAAATGAGAATAGCGTATCACATAAGGATCACCTACGTAATCAGACATAGCGTGGTATTGGCTTCTTCTGTTTACAAGGGTGACATCATCGAATCTTGTGTTCCACCTTTCGACTGAAATCGGTTGACCCACGGACGTCGCCGATCAACATCGGAATTATTCGTACGCATGTGAAAAATGGCCGGTTTCTCAGTTGGAGGGAAGAATTACATGGTTCATAGGGGACGCTCACCAGTTTTTATGTACTTTTGAGAGAGTGACGTATGCAAGGTGAAGTTGTTTGCATTTGAAACATGCACAGTGGAGAGAATGTTGGCATACCTCTATGCTACTTTCATGTAATGTGGCTGACATTTCTTTGGATATTGTCCTTAACGGAAATTGTACATGATCAAAGCACACTGCTAACTAAAATGACTGCTCCCTTGTGCTGAAAAAATCAGCCTGAATTAGTCTAAAGTACACTATCTTTAGCACCTATTAAAATAGGGAAAATGAATTTTTCCCAATTAGACAATACGAGCTTCTGACAGTGCGATGGAAGAATTACCAAATATATAAAATGTAAAAAAATTATCGGCTCTTTTTTTACAACTTACCTTTGAAGTCCAGGAAGTGAAAATGACCAAGTGGAGCTAGCACTTTTTTGAAAGGTGCACATCTGGAGTAAGGCCAAGCTGTAAACTCTATAACCCATATTACACTCATCAACCATACACCAAAATAAAGGGAATTAAAGGTTCTTTGAACAATACCTAAGATATACAAGGTCTTTTTTAAATAGCCAGTATAACCAGTGAGGACACCTGGGGAAATTCTTTTTCTTTAAAATTCTAACCCGATACAAAATACGGAACTATAGAGCGCCACCATAATGTGATGAAAGGTCAATATTATCTATCAAGGTTCTGTATTATTTAGACAATTTGCAATATACGACGTTTTCCACGTTACGGCGGCATTGGGGCTTTAAAAATACAGTGGTGATACGTTTATTTGAATACTTTTCACTTTATCGATTTTGTCCTATTTTAAAATAAGAAACAACCATGACTTTGGTTAATTTTGTTTCAAACACAAATTATAAAACAATACACTGATATGAAAAGAAGCGACCTGAAATGTTGATGATGCAGTTTAAAGATGCGTTTTACATTTTATTTCGGAATAAGAAAGAGAAAGAAAAATATATTTCCTCTATCACCTTTGGAAATATCTTCCATTGGTAACAAAGAGTCAGATAGACATCCCCAGGGAATATGTATCTACTGTTCCTTTGATCCCACGATTTTAAGGAGTGACTGGGGGCCTCATTTCCATATTAGTAGGGAGTCATGCATTGGTTCAGAAAGGCCTTAGATACCAATATGTAATTCTAATCCCAGTTTCAGCCTTTAACCAGACTTGACATATGTTTATTCACCAAAAAATCACCTTGCTATATTACGCTTGCCAATCTCAGCTATGTATGTCTTATTCTGTTTTTATATATTTACTGCCATCTCATCTCCTCGTGGATTCGAGTTTCGGACTCGGCCAATGTGGGTATGTGAGAAAGACGCCAGTAGCTTCCCGTGGGTTGGTGGTTTTCACCGGGATTTTCCCGGGTTCAACCTTCACCAGCTATACTGACCGCCATAGATATCATATCGCGCTTTGAAATGGCGTTAAACCCGAAAACAACTCCATATTTAATACCAAAATACCAAAATCAGTCCTGCACCGAGCCAAAATGAACTTTCGCATGATTAATATTGAACTCAAGACAAGAACTAATGATTAATATAATGGGAAAACTACGTCGTCACTGTAGTTTGTTGAAAGTTGAAGGCAGAGTGTATATTACACAACATATACTAGTACACCTCCTGATTAACTAAAAATATATTTAGTGTGAATGAACAGCATCTGTCTTAACGAATATAAACATATTTGGTCCTGCATTTTACAAGTTTATAATTACTATTACTGTAAAATGTATAATAATAATAATAATAATAATAATAATAATAATAATAATGATAATAATAATAATAATAATAATAATAATAATAATAATATAAAAATTTGAACAAGAGGTCTCAGTGGTTTGTACCTCTGGCAAGCTGAAAAGTCGCTGTCAAAATACCAACCCATGGCATTCAAGCATATTGCTGTACAGTGGAAAAGTGTCTTACATGCCAAGTTAATCCTATATTATATGTTAATCCTACATTTGGATACTCTGAATTTGAGTCAATACCGTGCATCGTTTCAGTCTGTTTTGTGAACATACGAATCCCATACGTAACTTAATTTCGGCAAGATCCACGACTATTTGAATTTAAAAAATATAATTGTTTTTAAAAATTGAAGAAAAAAAAACATGCGAGAAATTTATTCATGGCCACTATCCGAAATGAAAAAATATATTATTTCTGTCTTAATTTATAATGTCTCTAATTCAACTCAGTATATTTCAGACCTTGAGCCACGAGAAGTTAAATTAACATGCGTCACAAAATATTTATATGCATCACATTAACTTTAATTGAAAAACTGCATCGTACCAGTGATATTTTTTGAGAAGTGCTGCATAAAAAGGCGGTGGTGGTGGTGCTGTTTAGTACTACAGCCAAAAGAGATTTCAATTTGAACACGAACATGCTAAGAAAAGTGACAGAAAAAGTATGTATGTATGAATATCCAGAGCAGTGTATGTCATCACTCCCAGCTACACGCCTTAGCAAAGAAACTTCTTGGCAAATGATAGTATAACCTTACCTGGAATCGAATCTCTGTGTTTCATGTACAACTTGAAGCGACCTCCACATTCCTGATGATTATTGTCTAATCCGGCATCAATGCCTTTGAGGATATTCTCAATAACCCACTGATAATCCTCTTCTGTATACGATATGTATGCGTCGTATTTCCTGTCTACTCCAGGCACCGCCTCGTAGTCCCCATGTCCGTCTATCGGCACCATACGAGTCCTCCTGAACCTCCTCTGTATCTTGTACAAACGCAACCAGATTCGCCAACGGTTTCGATAAAGAACGAACAAACCTATAGTGACCACGACAACTGACCCCACCGCGGCAGCCAATATTTCGTACCAAGTGAAAAAGTCACACTTAATCATCGTTTTGTCAAAGGTAAGTAGAAGTTTTCCACTCCATTCCTTGGGAGAATTGCACGTGTAACGATCTGTGTTCATCAGTTTTACTTTAGTGGTTTTGATCCAATCCCTGAACCATCTTAAATCACATGTACACGCAAAAGGATTACCTGTCAGATTCAAATTCAGCGAATCGAGACCACTGAGATCATTCAAATTCTGGTCTCTGAGGATGGCGATGAGATTCATACTGAGGTCAACGTCCGTTAGATGTACAGTTGTCTTGAAGAGGTCTGAACCCCATCCGGAGATTTTGTTGTTCCTCAAAGCAAGATTCTTTAAAGAGATCAAATCGCGAAACAAGGGGTCTGGAAGATCTGTGATATTATTATTATCCAAATAAAGTTCGTACAACTGTTGAAGTCCTAGCAGGAGAGATGATGTGCCGTCATTAGCAATCAAAGGACCAAGGTTGTTATTTTCAAGATGTAGATACTGCAAAGAGGCTAACTTGTTAAAGGAATGCAATGGAATATAGTTGCAGTAGTTGTCTGCGATGTTCAGGTAGATCAATGAAACCATTGGAGAGAAAAGATCATCTGTGTCTTGAACATGCTTCAAATTGTTTTTGTTTAATTCCAATGATTTTAGGCGTATCAGAGAGTTGAAAACCATTTTTGGGAGCGTAGCAATTTTATTTGCCACAAGATGAAGTTTACTTAAATCTGCCAAACCAGTGAATGAATCTTCCATCAATTCATGAATCGAGTTATCCCCTAGGTAAAGCTCCTGAAGCAGAGTTAGATTGGCAAAAATATTGTCTGGTAAGGAGGCGATCCTGTTACCATTTAAATAAAGTTTACGCAAAGTCGATGGGAGATTAGATGGGACATCATTCAGAAGGTTGTCATTCATGAAAAGAATGTCTAGTGATTTCAGTCCTTGAAAGGCAGTGTTTTCGGTACTCATGATTCCGCATCCAGACAGATCAAGTGTCAAAAGATTCTCAAGGTCAGCGAATGCGCGGTCTGGAATATTTCTTATGACGTTATTCGACATAATCAGGTACTTGAAAGAAGTATTCCTCAATAAATGGAACGTACTGTTGGGAAGATTACCACCAAGACTGATATTTTCGATGTTCAGATAGGTGAAATACTTGCTTTTCAAGCCCCAAAACGCTGTCTCTAACGCCTGTCCACTAAGGGGATTTACAGCTAGCTTCAAAGACCGTAACGATGTCAAAACCGAGAAAGTGTCTTCAGCAATATCTGAGATGGCATTCCGAGATATTTCTACCTTAATAACACTGGTGTTTCTTAAAGCCGCAAACGCTGACTTTGTAAGCTTTTTGATCTTGTTGTTACTGAGAATGATGTCCGTGAACTGACTGCTGCTCGAGAAAGATTCAGGAAATGTTCCATTGGTTATAGAGTTTCCTTCCATTACCAAGGATTTGAACTTAGGTTGGTATCCAAGGGATGGGATAGATGAGAACTTGTTAGCGCTGAGGGATATATTTATCAAGTTATTTGAGCCATGGAAAGCTTGTCCATCGATTGTTTCAAGCCTGTTTGTGGTTAGGTAGACACTTTCCAGTTTCGGCATGCCAGAGAATGAATTTGCTATAAGAGATGTCAGCAGGTTACTTCTTAGATCGATATACACTATGTTCGTGAGGTTTCCGAAGCCCCAAGGTTTAATGTTTGATATTGTATTATGGTCCAGGTATAAGAGCTGTAGATTGGTCAGGTTTTGAAATGAAAAGGCCGGAATGGAAGTCAAGGCATTGTAGCTAAGGTAAAGTTTCTCCACGGACCTTGGGATGCCAGATGGGATACCAGTGAGCTTCTTGCCTTGGCAGTTAACGGACGTTAGAGTTTTACTGCAGAAGCATGGCTCTGGACATACCCCCGGGGGAGGGCCTGAGAGAAGAATAGACGATACTAACACTGGAAATAACAATAAAATCATGATCTGTTTTGTCCAAGTCCAGCTTGATCTGTGAAGAAAGAAAAAGGTATACACTTGTCTGTCTTTCAAGATTTCATTGGCTTGCTTTTAAAATTTTGATTTTAGTTAACCATTTTCTTTTAAAATAAAAAGAAGCAAGAAATCGGAATCAGACAAAAATATATTTAACAAAGGTCATCAAAATGGTCATAGATGAAATATATACAGGGAAATACAAAAGGAATGAAAAGGTACAGTAGCTTGACATTATAGTCGGAAGATTTTTCCTTCATCTTGTCTTCTCTATAACAGGGACAAGGGTAGACAACCGTGAGTAGCATGTAAAAAAGCGGTTTCGAAAACAATGAAATAGGTTAATTCTGACATTTTGAAATAAGGTCTATTTTGACAATTCCTCATTTTGTAGTCGCTTTCTAGTTCACTACGTTTTGTTTTGTTTTTTTTTAAAAAAAAAAGCGGCGTGACCATTTAAATGAAAAGCGGTTTTGACTCCTCCACTACCATTTTTGTATGTAGTTGCGCAGCTCCTCCTCGTGATTTTCCCCATCCCACCCTGCCTCCACCCTACATCAAGCCAAGCTCATCAAACACACTGTCTTGGCCAGGTTGTCTAATATCTTTATGACCATATGCAAGAGATCTACGCATCAGGATTGTGATAATTTTAACAGTCGTTTAAAGTACTCCGTTCCCATGCAAGATACAGAATGCTGCCTGATGAGGTCTGAATCATAGGTGATTCTAACGATAACATGATCTGATAATTCTTGGCGCAGCACTCGTGTGAGCAAGATTTGCCTGCGTGCAATGCCCATTTATTTTGTCGCCACGAGTTCTAAAGTTACAGGCACATTATTTCTGATACCCGTAACAGCAGCTTCATCCAGCGACTCCGGGTTGTGCAAGATCAAATCTGTAATGAGTACGTCCTCGGACATTTATATATTAGAGAATGGTATTTAAAATAATCATAGTAGATTTGCATCAACAGCTCGATTATTTTATTTCACGCTACCGCATCAAGCGAAAATTCGACGAGTAGTATGATTTTGATAAAGACCATCGGCGGGTTTGAGCTGACTACTGTCATGGGCTGCTGTCCATTTGGCGATATGAATTCGATCGTGCCTAATGCACTGTCCTCGCCCGGCGGTAAAATCGTCTCGATGACTCTGCCGTGCCTGCGGGGATCTTTGAGCCTAAGATGTTACGACGCTATACGGAACAATTATTGGACGGCAAGATCGCAGACAATGTTATTAGCACATACGACTTAATCCAGGGCTTTGCGATATTCCCCTGACGGATATATCGTGATGGACAATAAAATTTTACTGCTGAAATTCAATTGCCCGTTTGTGAGACGCGAAGGGACTCTGCCTGATGATTATTACCTGAAGGTGTTATCGGGTTTAACGGTTTCTCCGATGGTTTCCCAAGGCTTACTTATGAACTGGTGAATGTAGTTTACCGCAAGTGCTCTTGCCATCACTTGGAGTTTACAAAGCGTTATGACTACAATTTCATCACCCGATTTTGGCCGGTACAACGAAGCACCCACATATATCGGAATCATTTTATTTTTCGGGAATCACGACGACAGGGTAGAATATGGCGACGCTGGCGAGTTAGAGTTATTGAATTTACTCCGTCAAGGCATGGACACAGAAGCGATTTTGTACACTGAAAGTTAACAAATTTTAAGCTACTACCAGATCGACATGGTTTATCAGGTTAAAAATATCATGGCATATATTCCGTTTAAACTTATGGCGCTGCAGCGACACTAAGTGGACCGTTAAGAGAATTATGGCCGTGTGATCGACAATGCCGTGTCGCGTATTAACGAAAATATACGTTCAATTAAACACGCCGAAAGTATAACAATGTCCAATTGGAAAGTACACTCCGTGTTTAATAATTACGAGGCTAACGTACAAGCAGACGTCCGTCAAGTGCGAACAAAAAAGTTATTAGCGTTAAACCTTAGTAATACAGGTTACAGCCGTATTGGTGTGTCTGGTGATGGGATATAAACAAGCAGTGGTGGACCGACATCGCTGTGTATTTGAAACTCACCGGGGAATCATCCTGATCAAGGATGTCACAGACCACGTGAACGGCAACTAGATCGATAACCGCTTAGAAAATGTATAAGTGGTCAGAAAACGCGAAAACTGTCGTCGCGGCCGTGATGGAACTGAAAGAAATGGTGACCCTGCTCGACCTGTGATTGCCTCAAATCTCAAAACCGGTGATGGTACCGAATATTATTCCCTTACAAAAGCGGCCAAAATGCTTGAAATCAATCCCATGTGTATAAAATTTGTGATTGATGTAATACAGCGATGCACCTTTTCCAGACGTCTAAAGGCTCGTTTCCTTTTTTGCTGGGTTTGAAAAATTTTGCGTCACAGTCTTTTTCAAACCGGTTCACGACCATCGGCATCAGGATGGCCATGTCAAATTTGGCCCCGCGCAAATACGACCTGATTTTGTTGAGCACTTTCTGCTTGGCTAACAACGCCTGCCGGGCACTTGTTTTTTTTAGCTTCCAATTTGGATTCTATTCTGTGAGCATCGTTTGTAAAGATAATCCACATCCGGATAAAATCAGCATGAACGGATTGGCTGTAGCGCCCGTGAACACGATGCCGGCCGCGGTCACCACGATGGGCACCACTGTCGTGTTCGTCAAAACCCACTTATAGTACCAACACGCGTGCTTATTATACACGCAGACTTTACGGTTATAATAGCAATAATAGGATTCCAGTTTGTGCCGGTCTTCCTGTGGCTGATGTTTGTTTATGTGATTAAAATCGATCACAGTTCTAGCTACACCATGGCCAGTCATCTTTATAATTTTTCATCAACTAAACTCTGGAATAAAACATCCAGTTTAAGAAGATGTTCCGTCAGAAATTTCATGCACGTTTCCACGCTAAGCTTTCGTTCTCCAATTTCAGTTCGTATTCCGATTTTGTCTGTTGACTCAGGTACACGAAATATAATCTTGAGGTTATTGTTTTTAACTGAATGATCCTGAGAAGATCGTCTAGCATATCCGGAGATACCTGTAGATTAATAGTCTCTAAGTAGCTTTAAGCCGCCAGAATGTCTCTGACATAGTCGGCGGTATCGAGTTCATGGTGGTACCTATAAAAGTAATAAAACGTCTGAGCCTTTCTTTTCTCGCTGAGGTCTTTCTTTTCGTACTCTGTTATTTCATGAACAAGGGTTTCAGCGATCTACTGATGCGACCAAGCAATCTTTGTGTATTTAGAAACGTCAAGTTCCACATTAGAGATCTTTTCTTGCAGATCAGGCTCTGCCCCGGTTGGACCAGTGAAATTTCTTTTAGAAATCTTACTCACAGTGCCAAATTCGAGTGCGAGTTTAGTTTCGAATGCCGGATGTGACAGGTAAAGACTTTTAGGATATGATACTCTGTCGCGTCTAGGTCCAGATCGACTTTTTCCATACTCGCTGTACATGATCACGTATAATAACGCCTCCGTGGCTTTGTTATCTTAAACAACTGTGTACGGCTCGTCCTCTTCAGGTGAGTTGTCAGGTTTCATCGGTTTATCGGGCAACACCATGTTTTCGATCACTGTGGGGATATCCTCGTAACCAATACCGGTCTCCTCGAAAAATTTTGCTTTGCTGCCTTGTGACGCAGCGAGCGACGGTTTTTAAAATTATTTTTCTCTACGGATTTTTTTCATGCATTTGTGTTCGTCCCGATGTTTATTGCAATCTGTGGCCGTCTTACCACGCCGATGTATTTTTCCCGTGGCCACGATGGCTTCGATGATCTCGTGATTGAACTCGGGTATGATACAATTAATGATGTCCTCGATTTTCCGGGTCAACACGCTGGTTCGTTGTCGTTATAGAACGTCTCCATGGTGTTCCATTTGTCGAGAGCTTCTTGAGTTCTTCCACAGCCACGAAATTTTTAGCCACTGGTCCGTAATCCGCGGTAGCAAATTTGGCTGGATCGTTTATGAGTATTTTCCGCTCCTGTTTAAATTTTCGTAGCGTGTCATAGGCGGTTTTGGCCTTGGCGTATGCAGGTTCATCTGCATGTTCGGGTAAAAACAATAGTATCATGACATCGCTATATATGCCCATAATACTAGTCAATATTTTTTATACTGTTAGAGTCATACAATATCGTCCAATGCGAACAACTGGAAAAACTATGCCCAGGAGTCGAAGGCTCCGCCGTGGCACAATAAATTCTGTACATGCTGTATTTCAACGATGGCGCTGCCAACGTGATTTCCTGGAGTGTGTTTCCGATAGTGGCTGTGCTCACGTACAAAGTAGTCCATGTGGAATCTGCCATTTTTTAAAGCAAATTAGGGCTTTAATCTTGAGCTGTTCATTCTCTCGGGGTTGTTAGTACGTCTCCGCAAATGAAGTTTCGATACTGCGAACTCAAACGGAGCCGTGATCTGAATCTGAATCAAAAACTTAGAATAAACCCCCAGTGCGATCCACTCGTTGACACCGGTGGAGGGATTAGCCTGTTTGCAAAGGCGAAATAGGCTTGCGTAGACGTCGGATACTCTGAAGATACGGTCGCGTAAACCCCGTCCTGCTACCGGTGTTTGAGGTCAGCGAGGGTATCACACCAACGTTGCTTTTAACTCTGTATGCGTCCACGTACAGTTTATTAGTGACGTCAAATCCGTTGACGGGAGTCAACCACATGAACATTTTATTGCAATCCCTGTTGAGATCCCAGGTCATAGACCCGCCGCGTGTGCGAGCACATGACCTGTCACATGTTTGTAACTCACCGCTTGATCCCGCGCTGGTAGGTAATCCGGTAATCACATGCCCGCCCATATCGAGATCTCCCGTCATGGCGTGTAATTGGTGACATGTTTTTAAATCGGCACGTAGCTATCCAGCAATGCTGATGTGGTATCGACGTTAACGATGAGATGCCCTTCCATTGCCTTCCAATATAGCGTTACCAGCCTTGTTGAACGCGTAATCTTTGAGATTTTGTTTTATAGATCACCGGTGATATCCCTCGAGCGGATCTGGCCCCTGGTACGTCTCGAGTATTTTTTTTACTGTATATGTACAGCGGCTGCGTCATCTTGACGTAGTACTTGCTGACTCTTAATACTTCTCCGGATTCAAGCACGTTGATCCGGAACCCTTCTGGGACGTTGACAGTGATAGGATCATACTCTGGATCGAGTTCCGGCGTTAATTTCCTGTGCAGGTATAATCTATGGTGTACTGTGCCGAGACAGAGTAGGAACACGCTCTCTGGATTGAGATGAGAGACGGCTCCGACTTAAAGCACCGAGTGCTCACTGCTTGTGCCTGCAAGAGAGGATTCTATGAGGATATCCTTAGCCGTGACAGCCCCGCGTACATCCACGTGTCCACTAATGATTCTTCCTGTAGTGCTGTATTTGAGATTGAGCCTGTTTTTCAACTGCGCATGAGATTCGACAACACCATCCACGAGCGGATTAATGGGCAGCCCGTATAAAAGACGAGCTCCCATGCTGCGGTTTCTCGTCATAGTGCCTACAGTCAGCGGTAATTTAGTTGGGATAATCGCGCCACGAGCGACCACCGTGGATATTAGCGTCCGGCGGCGGTTAACTCACACCCTCGAGATTACTGATACTATGGCCACTCATATTAAGAGGTCCGGACATCGCGTCCCGGTGAGGTTGATTATTTTATCGAGTTCTTTCTGGGAGACTAAGGTGGCGACATCTCCTCCTGTTGTCCCTATTAACGTGATACCAAGACGAAGCCCAAAAAACACAAGCATCATTTTTGGATGACAGATTGTCACTAAATGATCGTGGGACCTACGGGTCGAGGCAAAATAATTTGCTGATGAATTTACTGTTTAATAACATGCTCAATTACGACCGCGTGGCGATTAACACGCTGAATCCACACAGGACAAATACAAAACGCTGTCCGAGTTAAAACGAGTCGTTGTGCAGCGCCAGTGTCGGTGTCGACAGCGATGACAGCGCCGGTGCCATCTTTACACAATTACCTAGCCGGACGAGGTCCAGCCGGTGGAGGCATTGGACCCGGACAGGCATACAATTATCATGTTTGACGACGTTCAGATCTACCGCGTCAACATGGATAAAATTTGCGCGTATTTTTCGATGCCACGTAACAAACGCTGTAACAGCATTTACTTGCCATAATCATATTACGACATGCCGAAATACATCCTGCGTAACATGGGATGATTTGTGCTTTATTTCCGGGATGGACAACCAGGACATCGATTCCATAGCGCGGGACCACTGCAGCGGCATTATCGCAAAAGATTTCAAGGACTCTTAAACCGCAGCGACGTCAACGGCAAAATGAATGCTCCTGTGCAACAACAAAGTTGTTCAGAAAGACATTGTTCCAAAGACGAACAACTGTGTGACAATTTTATAAACATGCCAAAAAGACAATGACGTGGACGGCCACTAAGTGGCAGCGACAAAGTCGCCAGAGCTGTACCACTGGTGGTTCCATTGCCAGCGCGATAGTACCCTTCGTCACAACCTTTGCACCTAAACTGCTCACTTCGGTGTTACTAGCACTAGGTCTCTCCGCCGCTTTAGGAGCGATATCTGGAGCTACCCTGAAAGCCGTATTAGGAAATTGTGCTTTTCCGCAACGGTGTTACTCGCCGCCAAAGGTGTATGATTGTCACTGGCTCCCGAGGTTACCGTAATCCTAAAACACTAAAATAAAATAGCATCTGTTAGTGTATATTTACACCGACATAATCATGCCGTACATGCCAGTAGGAGTTACTCTGAGGCCGCTGAAAAAGAAACACCTACAAGTAGCAGCACAAGGTAAATGACCAATATCCATTAAACTCGGTGCGCACGCGTTAACTTGACCTGATCGACTCATGGTGACGCAGTGCCAGGCCGCATCGCTAGCCAAACATGCTACTGGTCTCATTATCCGATTGTCAGCATCTCAGTTAGCCGAGCAAGGAGGTTTTATCGGGTCGTTATTAACCGGTCTCGCCGGGTCGTTATTGCCTGCAGTTCTGAGTAATAATTGGGGCGGGGGGGGGGGGAGGATGCGGTCTAAAAGAAAGAGAAAAAGGTCCGACCTTGCCGAGAACTATGCCACGGAGGTGAAAGCCATGTCTAATTTCGATATCGAAAGCGAGTTGGTGCCAATCGTAAAAACCGATCATGGGGTTGTTTCCAAGGATTAGCTTTCGGAAAAAATCTGGCCCAGCGAAAGATGCGTAATTAACATCCAAAATTATTAAGACGGGGATGGGACGCACTGGGTCGCTTTGGTTACCGATCCCAAACAGAGTGACGTAGGGTACTTTGATTCTTTCGGTTTACCTCCTCCCGACGATGCTGTCCGGTATTTAGCAACTGTAAAGTCCTCAGCGACGGCTGTTGCGTGCAGTGGAGTTGCCAAGGAAGCCGTGTATAATTCGCTTCAAGTTCGGGACATCGACGATAGCACGTGTGGTAGGTACTACATCGATTACATTCAGCAAAGATACAACTGGGAGTCTCCATTTGAAAAAAGTGTTATTACTTTTTCCGCTGTAAAGCTGCCTCGCAAATTTAGTAGACGTATAAAGTAAAACGCATGCAAAATATGGCGTCGTGGTGTCTCAGGTATGGATCGTGGCCGGCGACAATGTGGCCTCGGGTGACTCTGTCGCCACACCAGCAGCTGTGCTGCCCGCAACGGAGTTGCCATAGTTGCCAGCAATGTGATAGCGTAGTTGTAGTTTTAAAAAATGCACGCGAACTGCCATTGCAGGCACTGCGGAATGGATACGAGTAGATTTTTACCGGAGACCGTGAACCAGTACAATCACGCAAGGCACGTCAGCATTAAAATGACGCCTACGGAAGCACGAACTGATGGCCGCAAACAGGAAGTGACAGACGCGTTATTTTTAATCATACATTTCAGGTGCGCGACCACGTAAGAAGCAGCAGACAAAAAAGGATACTCAACCAACTGGACAGAGCAGTGTTTGTGGTAGATAAAATTTAAAAACGCTGGCAGTCACGTACACGCCTAAAGATGCCAAAGGAGAGCCTACTGTTGGTTGTTATTACAAGCAGGAATTACAAAAAAAACCATCCAGGACGTATTTATGATAGAAAAAGTCATTTCGATTAAAGGCAAAAAATCTCTCATAAAATGGTTTGGTTACCCGGACAAATTCAACTCGTGGATCTCGACAACGGTGTTAGCGCCACTGGCGACAATGACAACGCATGATGCGCATCAGAAATAATTTTATCGTACGCCGCTGACACGTTTTTGCCAGAGAAGGGACGGCATTTCGCAACATGTTCGGGCAGTCCTTTCGCCTCACAAATACGCTTGAATACACTATAGAAATTAACAAATTTTCTCAGGCCTGGAAGCGGCCTGCGCGTGACCTGCTTGAGCAACCGATAAAATTGCTCTTGTTGTGGCGCGGTCATGTTAAAACGCTTGAGCTTATTTTGGATGTGGTATTGCTGATATACCTTTGGACCGGTCGCTGGAGGCGCTGACACCGTCTCCAGTGGTCTTCTTCGTACACGTCGGGGTCTTCCTCGGAAGAAATCAAATCGGAAATAAAACTCAGATCTTTATTCGCTATCGCCACCATCTCATCAAAACGTTTCAGTACAGACGCAAACGCGGTCACTGACACGTTTAGCGATGAAGCCGCTAGCGTGGAATCCATTTTATAATAATAATAATAATACACAATCAATTAAAGAAACAATGGAATTTAGGAGGAGGTTTCAGGCTTCTGCGGGTTTTGACAAAGGTTTTTATGCGCATTTTGACGAGCCCGTGTCGATCGATAAAATCACCGCGGTATCAGATCAGAGAGCACCGCAGCATTAAATTCAGTTTGATCGTCAAGGTACGTTTAGTGAAGCTCTTTGGAGATGGGTACGACAACATCGAAGGGGTGACGAGTCAATTTTGCTACGCGGCAGCGTGTTCCTTTTGACGTGGAAGACATCGACGTTGAATTCTTGTACAAGAAGATAGCACAGGACGTGGAAAAATTTCATCGCAACAGTCCTGGTTGGGTGCTCTGTTGCGTGACTGAACTCATCGTCGACACGTCTAAGTATAATCCGCTCAGGTCAGGTTCATGGTTACCACTGCCCGACAAAATAGCCAAAAGCCAGGGTTGCATCAGCGTTGAAAACAACAAGTGTTTCATGTCGGCAGTGTTATCGGCGCTTTATCCTGCAAAGAAAATCCCAGACCGAGTCAGCCACTACGCACCATACCAAAACACGCTAGATTTCACTGCAATTTCGTTTCCGGTACAAGTCGCCGACATCCCCAAATTTGAAAAGCAAAACATCGGCATTAATTTATTTGGGTCTGGCGCGGGAGGAGTGTAACCGCATATACTGACATCCCTGCCTGCATCACAGAATTGCATCGATCTCCTGTTAGTCCAAATGGACTTCTATACGGACCGCCACGCAGGCGAGAAGGTCGTTAGCGACAGTCAGAATTGCTGAATCAAAAATTTCCCCAGGATCATAAGCGGACAGATCTCAAAGAAAAATGCCAGATGTTATTTTGGTTAAAAATGTTTGACAGGATTCGCCACTTAAGGGAAGCTCGAAAAACACTTCCTCGATTGCGTTAACGTCATGGCAATGAAGCCACCTAAAGAAAAAAAAGGAGAAAATCTCAATGCCAATTTTCACTGCAAGACGAGGGTTCCTTGTGTCGTGTATGCCGATTTCGAAGCGCTGATCGTTCCCAGTGAAGTTCAGCATCAGGAGAACGTGCCGTATAGTTTTGCTTATAAAATTGTCAGCGTCAACGAAACTTACAATTCCGACGCGAGACTTTAGCGATGGCCGGATTGCGTGGAAAAATTCGTGCAGGATTTGCTGGATGTGGCCAGAATAATAGATGACATCGTGCAGGCTCAAAAAAGGTTTACCATGCAAAACAAAAACCAATTACGGTAGCACCGTAAACTGCCACCTCTGCGGGAAAAAAGTTTGGCGATGACAAGGTGCAAAATCATTGTTGGTACAAGGCCAATACCTGGGAGCGGCCCACTAGACAAAATCGCAGTTTATTCCGGTGGCATTGCATAATCTTCGTGGATACAACTCGCACCTCATCGTGAAATCGTTCCAAAAATTTTCGAAGCTCAAAAGCAAGTGCATTCCTAACAATATGGAAGAAACATGTCTTTCTCGTTAGGCAGATCGAAGTTCATAGACAGACTTCAGTTCATGGCGGCGTCGCTGAACCATCTCGTCAAAAACACGAGACAGTTTCGGTACACCAGAAAAGAGTACGGAAACATGGCCGAGTATGTGACGCGTAAAGGTGTTTATCCCTACGAGTACGTGAGCTACTGGAGCAAGTTCGATGAGACGTCTCTGCCGCCCAGGGAAGCTTTTTACAGTTCTCTCACCGATTCGTACATCACCGAAGCTGATTATGCCCATTCGGAACGAGTGTGGGACGTGTTTGGAATGGTCAATATAGGGGATTATCACGATTTGTATATGACCACGGACGTGTTATTGCTCACGAACATATTTCGAAAATTTCAGGGACGTGTGCACGAAATATTACGGGCTAGATCCTTGCTGGTATTACTGATTGCCGAGATTGTCGTGGGATTCCGCATTGAAAATCAGCGGAGTCACCTTGGATTTATTTAACGACGTCGACAAGTACAACTTTGTCGAAAAGAGAATACTCGGAGCAATCAGTGTGATTACCTATAGGCACTCGGTAGCCAACAACAAGTATATTACTCAGAACTCCAGGCAATTACGATCCAAGTATATCGTTTACCTGGACACTACTAACCTGTATGATCGGCCATGTCACAACGGATGCCGGTGGGTTATTTTGCCTGAATGAATCCGAAAACGTTTACCGAGCAAATGCTGAACAGTGACAGCATTGGGTATTTCCTCGAAGTCGACCTGTATTATCCGCCAGAACTTCACGATACGCACAATGACTATCTGTCAGTGCCGCAAAGTTGAGTGATCGATGACGACATACTGAGTCCACACACACACGCGTTAGAAACTAAACTCGATTGCGGAGGGGTAAAAGCACCTAAACTCGTGCCTAATTTCATGCGAAAAAATTGCTACGTCATTCATTACAAAAATCTCATGCAGTGTCTGTGCTTAGGAATCGAGCTGGTGAGAATGCACAGCGTGCTTAAATTTACCAAGCAAAAATGGTTTGAGGCTTTCATCAGCTTTAACACCTCCAAAAGGGCCTCGGCTATGACAGATTTCGAAAAGAGCTTTTTCAAACTCGCGAACAACTCGGTGTTTGGCAAAAGTATGGAAAACATACGAAAAGGAGTCAACGTCGAACTCGTCAACGATGTCGAACGTAGAAATAAACTGGAAAACGATCCCGCCTTTTTCAACATGAAAATCTTTGACGAAAACTTGGTGGCCATTCACAGAAAGACAAACGAGCTGGTCATAGGCAAGCCTATCTACTACGGGTTTACAGTTCTGGAGCTGTCTAAACTGCACATGTACGATTTCCATTACGGATACATCAAAGCGCTTCGGATCCAGGACAAGTTGATCTTTAAGGACACGGCCAGTTTATGTAACGAAATGAACACCGACGACATGTACCAGGACATGTTCGAGGACAAACGCTTATTTGACTTTTCAGACTATCCCAAATAAAGTCCGTTTTATGACGATTCTAACAAATAGGTCATCGGAAAGTTCAAGGACGAAAAGAACTCGGTGCCCATAGTGGAATCTGTCGGACTGGGCAGTAAAATGTACTCGAACAAAATAGGTGTCGGCGAAGTAAAACAAAAAAACGCGCTAAAGGAATCAAGAAAAACATTGTGAAAAAAACAACAACCTCAGACACGAACACTCGCTGGAAGCGCTTGGAGTAATCAAACTGTTCTAGCAAATGTACACCATCCGATCGATTTGTCATAACTTATTTAAACACTCGATCAACTAAGTAGGGTTAACCTTTTAGGATGATAAACGTTACGTTATAGATGAAGGTATTAGAACTCTTGCATAAGGCCATAAAGATACTAGACAACCTGGTCAAGACAACGTGCTTGATGAGCTTGGCTTGATGTATTGTCGTTGGATTTGTAACATAAAAACAAATGTGAAAGAAGCGCTATTCAAAGAAGAATTATCCACCACTCTGCAGTTATGACTCTAACGCAAGTCAACAAAGATGGAAACTGTTCGTCCTTGTCTTTTTTTACAGTGAGGGTACAATATGTTATGTTTTACTGAATAACATAAAAAAGTGTTTGGTCTAACTGCTTTCATGGCTAGATTACAACTGACAGTAGTATAGTGGGTTACCGTAGCGACAATGGGAATTAGCATTACAGACCCCCCCTGGGCCAGTATAGCGACAAGAAAGTAGGTCAACACCCTGGGCCAGTATAGCGACAAGAAAGTAGGGCAACACCCTGGGCCTGTATAGCGACAAGAAGTAGGTCAACACCCTGGGCCTGTATAGCGACAATGGCAATTTGGTAGAGCGGTGACTAGGAGACTGTGGGTTTGTAGAGCGATAAGCGACAGGTGGCATGACGTCACACTGGTAACAATGTAGCAAAAAGAGAAGTACTGTGACGTCAAGCTACCTGAGAGAGGGCTATAGACAAACACGAATCAAGAGCGTTCGTGTTTCTTTTAGTAGAGGAAGGGTTTTATATATATTCGTTTAGGGGGAGACCAAATGAAAATTAAGATCTTTTCGAGGTATTGGAAGTGGCCCTGAAAAGGGCCTTTGTCTTCTTCTTCTATTGTCTCCACTTCTTCCACCATCTTCTCACTTTGGCAAAAATTCCTTTCTTCTTTTTCTTTTCTTCTTCGGGCATCCAGTCAGGATGTCCGAGAGCTCTGAATTTGTCTTGCACTTTCATCCAATTGTTGTTCAATTTCTCAAACTCTTCTTTCTTTTTTTGGTTTTCTTTGTCCTTCCTCTCTTTTGCCCACGTTTCCTTGATCTTCTTTACTTCTTCTTCCAGTACTTTTCTCATTAGGTCTTCGCCTTTCTTGATATTATCTAAGCCTTTTTTGACAAAAGGCCACTCCATTAAATGGAAGATGTCTTCAAAAAAACATTTCACTTGGATCACAGTATCCAGAACCTGCTTTAAGGTTCCCACTCTGAAGTATTTAGGATTGATGATTCCTCTCAACTTATCCGCTTCTTCTATTGTTATCATTTGCAAATGATAACTTGCTGTTTTCAAACTGTTCACCAAGTCTAGGCTACCTGGGAACTTCCATTCTTTGTCAAGTCTGTCCAGCACGTAGGCTCCATCCATGATCCACCACCAACTATCTGTTAACTTGTTAAATAATTCTATGCTGCCAGTCATTTTTTATTCTGTGTAGAATGGCGCGAATGACGAACGCTATGCTTTTATATACTTCAAGCACGGACGTGAAGGAAAACATACCTTGCACTCACTTGACATATGATATACTATCCTTACCAACGAACGAACAAGCATAAAACACACCATATACTATCCTCACCAACGAACGAGCAAGCATAAAACACACACTATACTATCCTCACCAACGAACGAGCAAGCATAAAACACACACTATACTATCTCACCAACGAACGAGCAAGCATAAAACACACCATATACTATCCTCACCAACGAACGAGCAAGCATAAAACACACA
>JAECUM010003922.1:0-74704 GCA_016617855.1 Megalonaias nervosa | reverse complement strand
TATATATATATATATATATATATAGATAGATAGATAGATAGATAGATAGATAGATAGATAGATAGATCCCGCTATGGATAAATGCACAATTTAATGCAAATTTATGCTCAAAAGTTGACATCATTAAAAGTTAACTTATTTCTGATTATTTAAGGAAATTAGTTCAGGTCGTGAAGAATGATATAGATTTCACAAAGAAAGAACTAGAACATGTCTGACATTAAAATGTAGTTTCTTGTGTGGATTACATAAATGGAACAATGTATTATTGCTATGACTTTACGATAAAGGTTTAAAAAAAATACTTTTTCATTTTAAAGCAAATACTTAGATAATGCTTTGTTTCAACGGGATTGGATCCGTGTTTGCTAAATATTGTTGTCGTGAATAGATGACGTAGAATGCTTGATTCTTTTATTACTGGTCTTGGATGGGTTACTATGGCTACAACACCAGATTTTACTCGAAAGTAAGATAGGAAATTTATTGTATTCAACAATATTTTTACCACATATTTCTCAAATAAAAAAAATCCTGGAGTTTCATAATACAAACAAAAACTTCAAAGAAGCCAGGTCTGTCACTTATTTAAAATACCTCTTTCTACGCTAACATCTCAATCATGGAACTGTGATGATAATTCTTGACATTTAGTTTGCCTGTTTGAAAGCTGTGATGAGAGTTCTTGATATTTAGCTTTTATGTTTGAAAGCTGGATGTGGAAAATTAGTGCGTATGACGCTGATTAAATGTCAAAGCATTCCTTCAATACCTAAAACTTGATAAATCTGTCAAACTCATGTCCAGAAAGCGTCACACGCCAAATTACAAGAACCTCAACATGTCTTCACTCATAGTTCTATTTGTTTCAGAAATATGTCTAAATGTCCTGATCAAATATATGACATGCAACTGTAGTAGCTCAGAAATCGTTTGAAAGTTACGCTCCAAACTAGTTTCATTTATTTACTTTTTTATTTTTCATTTATACATATTCTTTAAGATTTTTTTCTTCTCGCAAAAGTCGAACCTCTTATTCGATTTATCCACTGCATTTTCCATCGAACTGTAGAATAATTTAGAATAACAAATTTAAAATTAAACGTCAGCAGTAGAAAATTCCAGTGATAGACTTTGATGTAATGGGATTCAGAATGATGCCCAGATTGGTTTGGTTGGAATCAATGAATCAACTTCATACATTATGAGACTAATACGGTATATAAGCTGTAGTGTTTTATCAGAATTACTGCATGTAAATATTTCGGATACTAGTAGCCTATAGTCTGAATCATGGTGACAAACGTGTTATGAAACAGAATAAAGATCAGACCATTTAAAACATGATCTCTTTAAAAATCACGGGGTGAGGGTGAAGGGTAAAGGGGATGATTATGCGGATTCATAAGACAAAGCCAGATATGTATTTTTTTAAGTCAATCGCTTTGACCTCGAAAGTGGAAGAAAATACGAGTCTTTGCAACATAGTTCAACTATCGAAAGCGACGATAAAAGAATCAAACACACCTCATTGATTTCGTGCAGATGCTATTTGGTTTCATTGTACAACAAGGCTTTTTTCTTCTTTAAGACATGTTATTTTCATTAACATACGTGCTGCAGCTTATCGTGTGTTATTTAAATGCGATCAAAATCAGTATATTTGGGAGTCAAATCGTATTAAATCTTCGGAAAAACTAATTATTGAGTAGTCCACGTCACCTTATATTTGTAGTTAGGCCATTTAAGTGAATAGTTGGTCGCGATTTAGGTAAGTTTTAAAGATCCAGAATTTATAGGTTTTGGGGAGATCAAGTACGGATTCGAATCTGTTGCTTTACGAGCTTAATGCGCTTTCTGTCTGTCTTCATTATAAGGAGTGTTCCATACAGCGGCTTGTTTGGAGCCAGTACGGGGATTAAGTTGTCTCAGTGGGTGTGCGAAAAATATTAGTAATTCCACAAAAATTAAATTATGAAAGAGGTTTAATCTGAGTCGTTGAAATCAAATTGTGAGTATTGCGCTTTATTTTCATGCTTGCTTTAAGTTCTACACCATCAACACTTCTTTGCGTATTTGCTTTATAAAGAAATAATTTTGTCTGCGTCAAGAGAAGTGTTCACATGGTTTACGTAAGTTTGTTACTTTGAGTTCAGATGTGTAAGCCGACCTCGTATGCACTATAAAATGATTAGTTTTCTAACATAAACTATATAGAACAAATATAAATATTGACAAATAGGAGACACTTACACTACAAAGAAATATTCGAATATTTGTTTTATATATTTATTTTTGTATATTTGTCCATTATCAGCATGGGCAAGAGGCTGAGTTTGTTGGGATGATGGGGTGCGGGATATGTGTACTTTCACACTCTGGAAGAGATTCAAAGTGTCAGCTTTTAAACATTTAATTACAGAGACATTTTAAAAACTTTTACAAAATGCTCATAAGCAGTGAGAATTAAAAGATACAATATAATTACCAGCCATTGATCTTATCAGAATATAATCACGTCCAATCTTGTTTAAAGAGGATACCGGATTTACAGCAGGATCTTTTAAGGAATTGTGAGACTCGTATGTGGGTTAGCTTCTGTTTTTTGCAGATAATAATCTCCTTCGTTTACAATAAAGGACTACATATTTACCGGGACTCTGACTCAGTATATGGAACCCAAACAAACCAAGACTTCACTAATCCATGCGGTTTAAGGTCTCCTCACGAGCCGAGCCGAATGACTCATAATTTGGTACGATATCTCTCAATATTACGTCATGTGTCCTTGTTAACAGACGCCAATTGCAAACATTATGTGCAAAGCATTTGCTAAAATTGTTGAGAACATGATAGTGTGTACAGTGTGAGTGTGTACAGTGTGTACAGTGTGAGTGTGTACAGTGAGTGTGTGGTGTGTACAGTGTGAGCGTGTACAGTGTAAGTGTGTACAGTGTGTACAGTGTGAGTGTGTACAGTGAAACAGTGGACTTCGTAAAGCTGAACACAGTTTTTATTTTTACAAAACTTACTAAACGTGTATAATTTAGAATAATGAATGTCTTAAAAAGGTTATAAAAAAAAGAAAAATCAGAATGAATAATTTGACGATTATTTAAACGCGTCTGATGATTTGATCACTATCAACAATACCATTCCAGCACCAGAAAATGAAAAAAGTGCTTAAACGGTCTGCTTGTATAAATATTTCAGCGACGAACACTTTTATCGCAATAATTGAAACCTTAGTATTTCTTGATAGACAAGACAATGATCGATATATTGAAATGGTACGCTACTTAATCGGCGATATACACCTGGTTCTTTGATGTCTATAGCATAAGAAAACGCTCATTGTTATTATGCACTGAAATGTGTATTGGGTAGTTAGACAATGCCATGAGTATAAACAATTACCAGATTGGTTTATTCCTGAAATACATGCAGCAAAAAAAAAGAAATTTTAACAATAATAAAACAAAATGTGCCAACTGCAACAAAAATAGGAATAAAATAAATATTTTCATCATCAAATTGTAACAAAGTTTGGAAGCAATTACAAAATACAAATTGAATCATTTTCTGGAAACACATTAACAACATTCTGCAAGTCTAGAATGAAACACAACCACCACCACCCACCCAAAACAACTTCAGATAAATAATGGACATATTATGGACCGTGAACAAAATAGTACAACAAATGTATATGTGTCTGACATGGACCGTGTACAAAATAGTACAACTGTATATGTGTCTGACATGGACCGTGTACAAAATAGTACAACAACTGAAGATGTGTCTGACATGGACCGTGTACAAAATAGTACAACTGTATATGTGTCTGACATGGACCGTGAACAAAATAGTACAACAACTGTATATGTGTCTGACATGGACCGTGAACAAAATAGTACAACAACTGAAGATGAGTCTGACATGGACCGTGTACAAAATAGAATAACAACTGAATATATGTCTAACATGGACCGTGTACAAAATAGTACAACAACTGAAGATGTGTCTAACATGGACCGTGTACAAAATAGCACAACAACTGAAGATGTGTCTGACATGGAGCGTGTACAATATAGTACAACAACTGAAGATGTGTCTGACATGGACCGTATACAAAATAGTACAACTGAATATGTTCTGACATGAACCGTGAACAAAATAGTACAACAACTGTATATGTGTCTGACATGGACCGTGTACAATATAGTACAACAACTGAAGATGTGTCTGACATGGACCGTGTACAAAATAGTACAACAACTGAAGATGTGTCTGACATGGAGCATGTACAATATAGTACAACAACTGAAGACGTGTCTGACATGGACCGTGTACAATATAGTACAACAACTGAATATGTGTCTGACATGGACCATGTACAAAATAGTACAACAACTGAAGATGTGTCTGACATGCACCGTGAACACAATAGTACAACAACTGAAGATGTGTTTGACATGCACCGTGAACAATATAATACAACAACTGAAGATGTGTCTGACAAGGACCGTGAACAAAACAGTAGAACTGAATATGTGCCTGACATAGACCGTGAACAAAATATTACGACTGAATATGTTCCTTCCAAAGTTTGCTACCAACTAAAAACCCGGATATTCAAGAACTTCAAACTTGATAAACTAATTGAATGGAAAGATATTATCGAGCGTAGAATTTACTATTCTCTACATGAAAGAGTCGTGTCTACACATGCCTGATGGAATTAGATAATATGAAAGATACAGGCATTGATGGAATCAGCTCTAAAATACGCCATTCATCAGCTGACTTTGTATCAAACTTGTTAACATCTTTAATTAACAAAAAGCATTACAATAAATGTATTTCCCTGATGGTGACATTTCAGGAAAATGCTTACCATCGATATGGACAGTTCTGGATTGAATCACATTAATTATCGACCGATATTTGTACTTCCCTCGGTTTCCAAAATAATTGAAATAGAAGGTACCACAATATAGATTTAGTAAGAAACATACTGACGAGCAAGCCAACACTAATTAAAGGTACTGATATGTGGTATTCAATATTAGACACAAGAGACATGGTTGGAGCAATATTCACCTTGACTTTGTTTTAAATATCGACTTGGTTGATTATTGGTTGATTATTCAGTTCTTCTGTAGAAATTATTTATTTACTGATTTGTATCCTCTGTTTTTGCTTGGTTTGACTTCTATCCTTCTAACAGAGACCATAATATAATTATCGATAGCATGCGCTTTGATTACGAACGATGAATATGTGTTGTAGACCTTAAGTAAGCCTCTTTTTTCACCTACTCTTTTATTATTTAATGATCAGCCATGTCATTTGTTAAAGACACGTGACAACGAACAGTTTGCTACTACTACTTTCTATACACGTGTAATTTATGTGCTCCAGTGTAACTTGCAGACGAAAAAAAAAGCTAATTAGCCTAATTGAGAATTCGTTTGAAGTGCTCAGAATGGTGATCAGTAAGTCAACCATATTATATCACAATAGTTCGAGACAAAACCTGCAAATACACAGAGTTTATAATTACTTAATGGCCATTAAATCCTCAACAACATGGCAAGCCAAAATTATTACATTGTTGAGCAACTATTTCTACAAAAATATAGCTCCCTGATAAATCCTAAAGGTGTATTCGTTTAGAATGTCAAAACATCGCTATATTAGCTACGTTCTGCCTCTTCAGCATTGCAAATCTGTCACCTGGGGGTTGTAATATGAAAAGACGTAGAAGATGTCTCAACGGGGCAGCTGCAATTATAATTAATGATGAGCTTGGTTCAGTGGTAATCAAAGAACTAAATACAATGCTAGTGTGACTGTGTACGAAATCATGGACAACCTGACTCCTCTAAAGCCGATCTCTGACACTCATTTTCTCAATCTACAATATATCTATTACTTGGAATTATTAATTGCCTAACCATAAAATAAATCACTAACTGCCAGAAATGATCTTGAGCCAATAAAATATTCACAATCAAGTAAATCCAGAGATTTACTAATATATTGGCCCAGCTGAAGACTCCTGTAAGTTCATACAAGGCAAGATTGTATTATCGATTCCTTTCTTCCCCCCCCCCCCTTTCTCTCTCTCTTGCGTTGAAATTTCGCACAAAGAGTGCGATCTTATGGTGATCAAAAAGGTTCAAACTTACAGATAACGATTAACAGCTACTCAATTGCAACACAGTGGGTGCTTTTTGGTTGTCCGACATATTTTGATGGCTTTTTGTTAGCCGATGTTTTTTATTTAATCGCTTTTAAATAATAATTAACCTCTATACTATTGCCTAATTAAGAAATTTTTATCTGTAAACCGTTACCTAAAAGTGGGAAGCCGCATTTTAAATATTTTCTGAACCACTATTCAAAAAACGGGTTAAACAGTATTTGTAATTTTAAACCTTTTAGAACACCATATGATCTTTTCTCATAATTAAGATGCGACCTTGCACTGTGCAAAATAGGAAACTCCGAACTTGAGACTACAAGCAAGAACTCTACTAAAGCAATCGGTTGCCTATTTGCTTGCGTGGAGGATGAGCAAGACTTCTTTAAACCGGAAGTAAACCGGAAGTATTGTTCAACCTTTTATTGCAGCAGTAGTAACATTACTGACCTCAGGCTGGCTTTTTAAATAAACTGCCTTTGCTACAAGTCCGTGTGCAAAGCTTGCAAAGGTCTAAAGTAGACAAAGGTTTCTAGTCGACTTCGCTCACAAAGATCGGTCTAAAGTAATCTAGCTGCTCTTGCAAGAACAAGCTTACCGCAAAATAGCTCAATCTATTGAATGCAGATTTGTACATAGACTTCCATCATTCAGGATTTTTAAAAATTCCCTTTTTAAAGGTATATTATCTTGAAGTAATCCAAATAAGAGAACAGTTATCTCGCTTAAATTATTCCCTTTCTCTCAATAACGAATCCCGTGAGAATGACATGGTATGACAACTTATATTCTTGAATTGGTCACTCGATTTGTGAAATATTTCACCAGCACAGAATTTCTCCAGTTTGACAAATAATCACAAATATCGCTCAGATGTTGCAATCGATATGGGGATATAAATAAATCAGACTTCAGTGGTTAAACATTGTATCTGATTTAAGGTGTGCGACCTTACTAACTTTCCTACTCTTTCTACTACTTGCTTTACTAGTTTTAATCACTTCTTTCCACGTCTTAATACTTACCTTCCTAGTTGTATAACTTGCTTTCATGCTCTTGATAGGTACTTTCCGAGATGTAATACTTGCTCTTCTAGTCTTAATTCTTGCTTTCCTTGTCTTGCTGCTTACTTTCCTTTCTTTATACTTACTTTCCTAGTCTTAGTTCTTGCTTTTCCTGTCTTAATACTTGCTTTCCTTGTCTTAGTTTTTGCTTTCCTTGTCTTAAGTTTTGCTCTCCTTGTCTTAATTCTTGCTTTCCTTGTCTTACTACTTACTTTCCTTTTCTTTATACTTACTTTCCTAGTCTTAGTTCTTGCTTTTCCTGTCTTAATACTTGCTTTCCTAGTCTTAGTTCTTGCTTTCCTAGTCTTAATTCTTGCTTTCCTAGTCTTATTTATTGATTCCCTTGCCTTAATACTTGCTCCCCTATTCTTATTTATTGATTGCCTTAATACTTGTTTTCCTAGTCTTATTGCTTACTTTCCTAGTCTTAATACTAGCTTTCCTAGTCTTAGTTCTTGCTTTTCCTGTCTTAATACTTGCTTTCCTAGTCTTAGTTCTTGCTTTCCTAGTCTTAATTCTTGCTTTCCTAGTCTTATTTTCTTAATTTCCATGCCTTAATGCTTGCTTCCCTGGTCTTATTTATTAATGCCCTTGCCTTAATACTTGCTTCCCTATTCTTACTTATTGATTTCCTTGCCTTAATACTTGCTTCCCTATTCTTACTTATTGATTTCCTTGCCTTAATACTTGCTTCCCTATTCTTATTTATCGATTTCCTTGCCTTAATACTTGTTTTCCTAGTCTTATTACTTACTTTCCTAGTCTTAATGCTTGCTTTCCTAGTCTTAGTTCTTGTTTTCCTTGCCTTAATACTTTCTTTCCTAGTCTTATTTATTGATTTCCTTGCCTTAATACTTGCTTCCCTAGTCTTATTTATTGATTTCCTTGCCTTAATACTTTCTTTCCTAGTCTTATTTATTGATTTCCTTGCCTTAATACTTGCTTCCCTATTCTTATTTATCGATTTCCTTGCCTTAATACTTGTTTTCCTAGTCTTATTACTTACTTTCCTAGTCTTAATGCAAGCTTTCCTAGTCTTAGTTCTTGTTTTCCTTGCCTTAATACTTTCTTTCCTAGTCTTATTTATTGATTTCCTTGCTTTAATACTTGCTTCCCTAGTCTTATTTATTGATTTCCTTGCCTTAATACTTGCTTCCCTAGTCTTATTTATTGATTTCCTTGCTTTAATACTTGCTTCCCTAGTCTTATTTATTGATTTCCTTGCCTTAATACTTGCTTTCCTAGTCTTATTTATTGATTTCCTTGCCTTAATACTTGCTTCCCTATTCTTATTTATTGATTGTCTTAATACTTGTTTTCCTAGTCTTATTACTTACTTTCCTAGTCTTAATACTTGCTTTCCTAGTCTTAGTTCTTGTTTTCCTCGTCTTACTACTTGCTTTCCTAGTCTTAATACTTACTTTCCTAGTCTAATTACTTGCTTTCCTAGTCTTATTACTTGATTTCCTAGTCTTAGTTCTTGCTTTCATGGTCTTAGTTCTTGCTTTCCTAGCCTTATTACTTGCTTTCCTAGTCTTAATACTTGCTGTCCTAGTTTTAATACTTGCTTTCCCAGTCTTAGATTTTGCTTTTCTTGTCTCACTACTTACTTTCCTAGTCATAATATTTTCTTACCTTGTGTCTCTGTAGATTTCCTAGTCTCATTACTCGCCTTTCTAATCTTCTTTCTTACTTTCCTTGCCTTAATATTTGCTCTCCTTGTATTAATTCTTGCTGTACTTTTCTTACTACTTAATTTCCTAGTCTAAATATTTTCTTTGCTTGTCCTACTACTAACTTTCCGTGTCGTACTTCTCACTTTTCTAGTCTTACTATTTACTTTGCTAGTCTTAATACTCATTTTATTTGGAACACAGGAACAAAGCTGAAATAAAATGGGAGAGGACATTTTAAAAGTGAAAGAAAGAACTTCAAGTATTTAGGAATTGCAAGTAGTTCTCACGAAGTCAGGTAAAACAAACAACAGTCATTGACCTGAGGACATAAACGAAATAAGCAATAACCAAGGATGTAAATGAAACTAGCAATAACAGAGGTTAAATGGTTTGTTTATAGCTGATCGTCAAACTTTCTACAGTTGATTATCAAGTATTATGAAACTTGAGCAATTAAGCAATCGTGAATAAACTGTATACAATTCGACTGGATCAGATTTTGCCATCATCTGATTAAACTGATTATAGAACGGTAAAAATCGTGCACTGCATGATGTGTTAAGACAATCGAGTATAACACAGCTTTTGCTATTGTAACTTTCTAGTACTATTTTACAAACAATCATTAAAGTTTCGTATCGTTATGTAATTCAGTCTATCAATCTTGATTTTCAAGAAAAACTTCTGGATAGTTAGGAAATTATCGAAGATGATTAAATCTTCGTTCTAAAACCGTGTTAACAAATATAAGGGACAATTCTTGAAGCCATGGGCTTCGTTAGGGCAACGACAACATAGCAATGTTAGGGCAACGACAACGTAGCAATGTTAGGGCAACGACAACGTAGCAATATTAGGGCAACGACAACGTAGCAATGTTAGGGCAACGACAACATAGCAATGTTAGGGCAACGACAACATAGCAATGTTAGGGCAACGACAACATAGCAATGTTAGGACAACGATAACATAGCAATGTTAGGGCAACGACAACATAGCAATGTTGAATTTCTTCAGCAACGAAATAGTCTATATGCACAATAAAGCCTAGTACCATGACATTAATGATTCGGGACGATAAAACTGGAAAACATACAACTGTCTTGCGACTACGATATTCAAAGTGAGAATCATAGTGTTTATGTACAATCCTAAAATTCCTTTGAATATATGACGAAATAAATGTACAAAGCGTCAAATGAAGACTGAATATATCCAGCATTATTGTTGGTTTCCTGACTTCTACATTTTCAGTCATTCTCTCTGTCTGAACACTAGCTTTCAATACTAATTTAATTTGTACTGGGATTATAGAATAGTATCCAAAACAGTTAAGGAATATTTTAGTATCTGACGATATGTCTTGAGGCTAAATTAACAAAGCAAAAGGATTTTCGTTTATGACAGGAACCAAAGAAAATACAGACTTTATATCGCGTCTTCGTTCTCTTAGGCTAATAAAACATGTTTCTGCTAAATTTGGTTCTTGCTGACTTTGAATTTATTAAAGGCAATCCATATGCTGGTTTTTCAGCGACCGTCTTACATTTTGATGTACTTTTGGTTGATTATAAAGAGGTTTTGCAAAATGTGTAAAATACTTGCAAAAGGAAAGTCAGCAAGTCAGTTATCGATATTATATTGTTGTTTTGATTGCCCCCACCAGTCCAAACTAAAACAACATATAGACATCATTTTCCGATATCTAGATAACAAGTACTGCCCAGAACGATCAATCATTTGCTAAGAGAACAATCATATTTAAATACTTGGTGATAATAAGGTTGAAGAACATTTAATTGACAAAGCCTAATTATTGATGGCTTTGCATTGTTAGAGTTTTCCAAGTGATTGATATCTTACAATAAAATAAAACACAAACATAGTGATAAAACACATTCCTTATACGTTCATGTAGAGACAGACAACGATTACATTCCCATAAAGATAACATCTAGTTCTTAAGACACAAGTTCTTACAAGAAAAATAATTTATCCAATGAATAAGACAATTTACAGCCTTTTCAAAAATGAACCATGTGGTGTTCCTATACAAGGATTTGGTGGTATTAGAAGCGAACTCTTTTATTCTAGGACCTGTCATGACGAGAACGGGATACAAAGTGTGTGATAAAAAAGATCTTAAATTTAATATGTACAAAATATTGTCTTTTCAACTAAAATGAATTAAACACGAATGAATTTGAAAAGATCGTACCATCATGAGTTTCTCAATATTATGACTCATAAGGTTGTTTTGTCTACATAGAAAGATATGAAACAACTTAAGCCTCATTTTACAGTTGTGTTAATAGTACAAAGAAACACAATTTGAGTATAATACACTTATTTGAAAATCTAATTAAACAACCTAAATAATGGATATTAACAGATGTCTCAAATACGCTGAAGAAATGTATATTTACTGCAAGCCTTGTTCAAATGAAACCTTCAGCAAACCTCAAGAAGAAAACAAAAGGTTCTTTACGGGAAATGCTAAAATGATAAAATAAGTCAGAGAAAATTATAATGATTCCTAATATAAATGGAGGTCAGAAAATAAAGATGACAACAAATATTTGGGAAAAGAAAACAGAGCACAATAATGTAAAAAGAACTATTCCGGATAATTTACAATACAAGAAATAGTCCTTAACGGTCATTCAAGGGGTCAGTGGTTGCCGAACGGTCTAAAGCGCTCGTCTTTACCGATCACTGTCATCTCACGTCTGTCTGCGTGGGTCCTAGACTCGGTCTATGTAGGAATGTGAAAAAGCTGCCAGTAGCTTCCCGTGGGTCGGTCGTTTTTACTGGTGTTTTCCCCGGGTTCTTCCTCCACCAGTATACTGGCCCGCCATGTACAGTCTATCTTGCGCTGAGAAATCGCGTTAAACCCCAGAAAACAACAACAACTGACAGTCAAACAATATATAACATCTGATACAACTTTAAGAATACTTAGTGTTTCATGATTTAATGTGTACTGTAGATGGTTGAAATTAACAAACGTGTTAGTGATGATGATTTAGATATACATCATAATATTTCTTTGATCTGTTTGGACTTATCTGGCCATTAACGGCATAATAAAATGTTTTTACTGGAAGAATGCACTATAAATCAAAGCCATGGAAATAGATAACAAAAAGGCTAATATACCAAACAAAAGAGAGTTACCAGAACACATCAGAAATAAGGAAAGCTTTAAAACATGCAAACGTTCATCATTGGGGAGATTTTGATGAGGTAGTCTGATACATCTTCTCTTCTTTCCTTTAAATATTTAAGTACACAATAGACAGACAAGCCAGTAATAACAATAGTGTAATAACAATAGTGTAATGACAAGAGTTATGCGTCAATTGCTAAGTACCCAGAACATACGTATTTAGCATCATTTTATGTGTCTTTGTTTTTCTCTGTTGTTATTTATATTTGATATGGTTGAATATTATGACGCTAGCACTTTGTGATGATAATAGTACTCCATGTTGATTTTAACAAAAATCAAGTTTGTGTGATTTCTATTTTGAATGTAAGACCAGACAGACCAGTCCTAACATTAACCATTTAATGCTGAGCGTCAAGCGAGGCAGATGCTAGTACCATTTTTTAAAGTCTTTGGTATGACTCGGCCGGGGTTCGAGCCCGAGACCTCCTGCATCCTAGGCGGACGCTCTAACCGTTCAGGCTACCGGAACGGTAATAAAAATCAAGTAAAGCATCTAAGATGGTAATTCTTCGACGAGAACATGTGATGATTTGGATAATTTAACAGATTTTGCCTTGACCAAGGTTTCCTAGATTTTCTTAATTTCTTTACCGTCTAATGTTTCCAGCTCCAGAATCATTTCAGTGAACGTTTTTCTTCGTTTGTCTCTGTAGGTTTCATTTGCTATTCTTGCTTATACTTTTCAGTTTCCATGGAGATAAAGCTGTTGCTATTTTCACCATCTGTGACGCTTAATTCTTGTTAGTTTATTTTAATCCATTTAAGTCGAGTGAAAATTGGAAAAGGTGGCGGAGACGATATTGATAAGACATTTGAAAAGCCTGCTTTTGAAAATGGCTGTGTTGTACAAGTGCAAGCACAGACAGAAGTTAGTACAGATACAAATGTGACTAGTGATGGAGTTAACAAAGATGATGAACGATCTCAAATAAATGAACCTCTTTATAACCTGATCAACAAATTTTGGAATACCATAAAGTGGCGGAAGAATCAAATATAAATGTCTAATAAAATGGTAGCCCAAAGAAAATGTTAGCACTTGGGTATAAAAAGGTTGAAAGTAACTTAACTCATTCGGCAGGACTAAAGAAGGAAATAAATGGCAAGTGTCAGGCAAGTGCTTTATCAGAGAAAGTCATAAGTCCAGTTTCCTTTGCATCACTTGATAGTATTGAATAATTTCATCAGTCAACAATTTAACCAAATGTTGAACAGTACCTTCTTCACAGTTTCAGTGTCGTTTTGTAATCTATTGACACGTATCTGTACGCGCCCAACCCACCCCTACACGTAAATAACAAATTTCACGCTATCCTCTGTACGCGCCCCACCCACCCCTACACGTAGCTAACAAATTTCACGCTATCCTCTGTACGCTACGCATTCTCAGTCTGTCATATGAAACATTCTTTTCAATCTGATGATATAAAACTTTCTGAAGAACATAACTAACATTGTTTTACTATTAAACGCCTGACTAGAACCAGTAAGAACAAACGATTACACCCACTTTGAAAGAAATCCAACAAACAAAGAGACGAAAGTGTTCGCCAAATATGTGTTTGCATGATAGTGGTAAAGCATAGACGAAGATCTGCAACGTCAAGCATCAACTACTTATATGTCCTCTTGTCCAGTCGGCTGCGAACGATTACATTGTTGCCTAAAAATGTAATATCCTCATACTTCACACAGTCGAATCACTCAGCTTAATTGTATATCAACTTTCATTGGCAGGTGCCCCATTGTTGATCGAAGCAGACATGCTGATTCGAAGTTTTGGCCCGATTTCTGATACAAACATGGTATGACAATTCTGGGACTTTATTTGTCTCACAATATATAAGGAAGAATATTTACATAACAGTTCATTGTGGGTTTTTTTAGTGTTTCTTCTTACGTTTGACCTCACTTAATAAAAAACGTTCCTTGAATTTAGTTCAAAATGATAATTTCTTCAAGCTGTTGTGTTCTTATTTTGTACTATTAAACGTGTAATTGTTAACGTTTGCATATTATAACGCTTATTGGTTGTCATGTATATACGTCATACATGTTGCCATTTATAAATATCTTAGCTGTTATCATTACAAGTGTCCTTTTTTAATGGAGGAATAAGATCAATAAAAGCCCGGTTACACCAGAAATTAGTAATGGTGAATGGATGCGGAAAAATTCCTATACTTCCTTTAAAAATTCAAATTATTTCTCTTCTTGCACTCTTATAGCTGATCAAAATTTGAAGATCATTGCTTAGAATAAATCAACAAAATATTCGGTAGATGTTATGTACCACCTGCTTTGCCTGTACATAATCCAACAAATCAGCATAGACAATTTGCCAAGGAAAGTAAGACATTTCATCAATTTATACTTATGAGTGCTAACATCAGTATTCAAAATCAACGTACTCAACAACTTTTTATTACTATACATGCAACATCTCAGAAGCAAAGAATGTTCATTGGGGCATGAAAATTACATGTACGTCAATTTTATCTATACATACAATCTCCCTGTGATGATTTACAATAAAAACACACAAAGTATACTTTACGACTGATTTTTTTTTTTCTGCCATAAAGATGTATGTGCTCACTTAACCATGAAAAGTAGGTCACTGTAATCTACATTTGCCAACAGTAGTACCGAGTTAAGAGAACATACTATTGAGCGATAGGATTGGACAGCGATTACTTGGAATTTCGCATTTACAATACAATTCAGTTTGGTGTATCTACTCACCTAAGGGTTTCTGGCGCCCTCTAATAATAGTGATAGAGGTTCACGAAAACCTTAAACATTAAATGTTAGTTTGGAGAAACTGAATAATCTGCTGTTCAAAGACACTACCAGTCTTATTTTAAAAAAGAGAACGTAGTCTTTTTATATTTTTAGGAATCTGATTGTCACGCATGACGTTTTGAAGAGGGTCGTTTAAAGCTCATCATTTAACAGTAAAACCTCTCGAGACAGAAATCCATCTACAGAAAACTAATTCTTCGGTTTTTATAGATTTTAGTGTACCAAGGTTCAATAGTTCGACCGACAATTGAGTTGTGATCACGTGTCCTGTCATATGCTAGGAATCGTTATAAGATCAGATCAGTGGTTAGGCAATTGATGAATATATACGTGTGATGATCAGGATTTTACTGCACCTGCAAAGTATTTCTTCGGTCTTATTTTACACCGATATATACATATTCCGGTTTAACAGATTCATGCTGTGTAAATGTGTAAATTTGTTATATAGGGTAGCAAGGGAGCAGTGGGTATAGCAGGGAGGTTGTTATATGTTACAGCATATATATATATATATATTCTTTTGTATGTATCAACGTTGCTTTTTTGCAGGAGTACTCTTTCCAGTGTTATTTCCGTCAGAGATGGCATGATGAGCGTCTTAAATTCAAGATTCGTAACATAGATGAGATAACACTCAACAACCTCTTTCTGTACCACATTTGGAAACCAAACACATACTTTATCAACGGTCGAAAATCGTACCAACATAACATCACGGTACCCAATCTATTCGTGAGAATACGCGAAGATGGACGTGTTTACCTCTCCAGAAGGTATAGTCCCGGAATTCGAAGGGATCAATTGTTGTGTCTGTAACGAAAACGTTTGAAGATATTTCTGAAAGAACATTTTACCTGGATTACAAAAGTAAACGTCTTGCTATTTTCTGTCTCGACGTTTTCTCACAAAACTGAGGTGTTTAACAAGTTATACGAACCAGTGCAACACAAATCTCAAAATGAGGGTAGGGGTAGTTTTTAGCTGCCTGCCTTTAAACACTAGTCAGTGTGCGGACTCTTGGCTTATGGCAATCAGGTCAAGGTCAAAGTGAAAGAGCGGTCAAACGTAAACATAGCGTTTACAAAATAACATAACGGGATATAGTATGTACAATAAAAGTATTATACACATATTTTGTCTCGAATGTTAGTAAAGAAAGATTGATATTGCTTCAAGGTTGAACAGATTATGGTCACCAAAAAAAACAAATCTATCTTAATTTATTACTGATAACTGATACTTTTCTGGTACATTTCATGGCATGATTTAAACAATTACCAAAGCTATGAATATTTATTGAGATGACACGTTTCAAAGTGCATTTTCTTCTTTCTAATTTTATAACAAGGACAAATTCGTCAATATGTTTCTTTGAACTATAGAAATTGTATATTCCTAATGATAATCTCTTAATTGGATTTTGAGGAAGCGGCAGTAACTCAGTTGGTAGAACATTGGACTCGTAATCCAAGTATCACGGTTTCGATACCCACCCAGATCAGCTCGGGTCGGATGCCTCTGTGTGGGAAAGGCACTTATTTCCCTTTCTCGGCATGATATAGCCAATAATATGTTAAAATGAGAATAAAAACAACAAAAACACACAACTATTGAGATGAAATGTGTACCATCCATCAGATGTGACACCTAGAATTTTAAACAAATCTGCATTTTCTGCAACTCTATTTCGGAGTTTAAAGACGGAATGGGGGGGGGATTGTGAGAGCATGGTGACCTAACAAATATCGAGGAAGCAGCAAAGCTGTGAAGCGATCCCGAAATAATAGCAATGATTAGTAGCCTAGACTTTGTTGCACACGAGGTGAAGTACCACCATTACTGCAACAATAAATATCATGACAATGCTAAGTGGCTTTAAAAGAAACTCCTATGATGCCTGTCAGTCGGGTCCGAACAGTAAGCTTCGGCAAGCCGACGACAGGGCTTTTCAGGAAATGGAAAAATATGCAAGAACCAATAAGATAATGTAGATAAGAAAGGTGCCAAATAGTATGAAGGTATTATCAGGCTTTGATTCAGGTTACAGTGGCTTTGATTCAGGTTACAGTGGCTTTGATTCAGGTTACAGTGGCTTTGATTCAGGTTACAGTGGTTTTGATTCAGGTTACAGTGGTTTTGATTCAGGTTACAGTGGCTTTGATTCAGGTTACAGTGGTTTTACCTTAGGACAAAAGTTATTGAAACATTTTAAAGGGAAAATCAGTATGGAGAAAATAGCAATAATTAAGAAAATCATCTTTATTGCAAGTGGATGGAGAGGAAAGAAGCAGCAACTCTGATTTTGCAAAGGCGTGCACATAAAAGCAAAGTTGTTTGAAGACGCTTGACATTTACTTGGACTTATTCTCCAGCGGCAAAATACATGAGAATATCTTACTCTTCAGAAAATATGGCAGAGGTTTTCTGGCCAGCAGATTAACAACACACATTCTTCCATGTTCTTCCTGTTATCTGCACGGACTCATCGACAATAATTTAGGAAGAAAGAATACAAAGATATATTTGTGATGCTGCTTAAGATCTTGTGTTTGCTACGACAAGAAGAAATATCAAACCATCTGAACATTCTTTTTAGATCTTGTGTAAAGATTTTTACAGACGGTAGGAAGTTCACCGATAATTTAAGCCACTGTGGACATTGTTGGAACTATCCTAATATCGAGACCTTTGAAATCGATCTTGCTATGTCTGTGCCTAACTTCAATACATCTACATCTAACAGCTTTATACAGCAACATGATCTTGCAAAGGGTCTCGCCTAGGACAACTACGTAGAAAAACACTAAGATTATGTCAGGGTTATGATACATTTCATGACACGATCAGAATTTGCTATCAATACTCTTTCAGTGTATTCTCAGACCCAACAGAAAAACATGAAGCATCAAGATATGTTGAACAGAGAAATAAAAGAACATTGACACTGACGTTACACAACTTGAACCACACAAGAAGAAACCTAGAAGTTTTAAATTTGAATATAAGATACAGGATAATGAGGCACATAAACATACAGATTTAAGAACAAGGAACATCAACGTCGACAACCTCTTTGTTGATTTTGGTCCATTTCACATTATGCTGGAAAAATAATGGATCTTTATGGCATTTTGGACTAGTAGGGTGGGCTGCTTGTACTTAGTGATACAGTAGTTGTAACGTCAGTCTCATTTAATGGTATCATAAGCGGCAGACATTTTATATGGTGTACACGTTTGTATCTCCTTTTGGTTTTGTCCTTCTGGATACTGCATTTCAGATGTTTTTTACTAGAGTTCCACTAGTCTGAATCAGGATCATGACAATCCTTCATCTGATCTAATGCAGGAACTAAAAAAAACCAAAGAGTACAGGAATTTCTCTACAAATATGCTAAATTCTGTCAACAGACTAGGACAGGCGCACCAAGAAAGACGGCAGATTAATGGAGCATCCATCTAATACAGCTGCATCTCCTTTTCAGTCGTACATGTCACGCATATGATCTCAACTAGTTAATTTACTGTACTAGCAAGATGTGTAGCTTGTCTGTTTGTTTATTTGTGTTTTTGTGGGGGTTGGGGGGAGGTTCTGCCACAAATCATCACATCTATCCCACGGTACAATAGCAATATCTTCTACGTTGATAACACCCATCGAAAAGTGTAACAGATGCTTGAAAATGGATCCTCTTGATACAAAGAGTGTCCAAATCGTTTCGAGCAGCCCTGATGGCTTATGGCTGGAATAAACCATAAATGCTGCATCAGCATTACGATTAATTGGTATTTCTACATTCAGTAATTATGTTGCTATGTGAAGATTGTCTGTTCGTAGCTCATTCACCAGTGAAATTCTAGCAAAAACCGGCTTAGAAGCTAATCAAGATGTTATGCAAGAGATGAAAACACACAGGCTGGTTCTAGGCAAGGCATATTTAAAGGTCATCGCGGTATTAACATAGACGTAAATCCGCTTCATGTAGAGTTCAGAGATGACACTTATTACTGTGTATCAGCGTTCTACAAAAAGACATTACTGGTGATTTCTTAAGAGGTAAATGAAAACAGTGGTGTCTAGATTTAAAGATGATACTCATGCAAATCCTAACTGGTTTGCTTAGCCCAATCCCAGTTGAAAATTTAAAAACAAAACGTTTCCTCGGGTGCAAGCTAGGTCAAGTCACTGTCAAGGAATAAAAGACTAAGGAACTGCAGGCTTCTTTACTTGATAACGACAATAGAATGTTAAGATATCATCACACTCACGTACCGATGTCGCAACGCATGTTCAAGGCAAATTCAAACTTCGGAAGGAAAGTTTATCTGAAGAAAGATTACCAGCAGTGCTCCAGAGAGTACTGATGATTTTTCACTTGATGCGATGCTCTTCATCCAAACATTGGTCAATTTGCCTTCAACTTTCGGCTGGATCCGTTTTGAGTATTCTGGTATACTTGATGACTATGTTCGCTCTATCTGCGACACCTGCTAGCACCAGTCTATGAGAGAGAGAGAGAGAGAGAGAGAGAGAGAGAGAGAGAGAGAGAGAGAGAGAGAGAGGGGGTCACTGTGCCATAATAGATGAAGTAAGAGCCACCGGATCAAAATAATGGAGGCCAAAAGTCGTTTTTCGGTTAAATCGGAAACGAAATGCGAACATATGAAAAGCCTAAATTGATCAAAGGTTGACCATGCTCGTTTCACTATCTTTAGAGTTAAAATTTTCTCTGACAAATCGAGAGAAAAAAAAAAAAAAAAAAAACCTCTCAAAAGTTGAAGTGTTCCATTTCGATCTGCTGCCTCCCTCCAAGCCAGTACGTCTGCAAAAGAATTAGCAGCAAACGCTGGTAGCATCGCCCACAAAGCGCGCTAATACACACGTTTCATTTAGATGAATCATTTTTAGAATAACAGGAGATTAGAGAATGATGTCATAAAAATACAGAACCAAACTGACTTATTCCAGCAGCTTCCATTCTCTGCATCACTCAACATGTTACACGAAGTTTAGCATTGAAAACCCCCCTAGTAACATATATACGTATCTTGACGAGAGGACTTGACGAGAGGACATCGTGTAATATACATATGCATCCATCGAGAGGATATCGTGTAATATACATATGCATCTTGACGAGAGGGCATCGTGTAATATACATACACATCTTGACTAGAGGACATCGTGTAATATACATATGTATCTTGACTAGAGGACATCTTGTAATATACATACGTATCTTGACGAGAGGACATCGTGTAATATACATACGTATCTTGACGAGAGGACATCGTGTAATATACATACACATCTTGACTAGAGGACATCGTGTAATATACATACGTATCTTGACGAGAGGACATGTGTAATATACATACACATCTTGACGAGAGGACATCGTGTAATATACATACACATCTTGACTAGAGGACATCGTGTAATATACATATGCATCTTGACGAGAGGACATCGTGTAAAATACCTAGCCTTAATTAGGAAATAGAAGATAATAAAATAACTGTATTCCAAATAAAACTCTAAAGTTGTGTGCCTCGCCTTAATTATAAAAAAGAGTTACTGAATATAAGTCGAAAGTTGATGTATGGGAAGCGATATTTGAAGTGTAGTATTTCCTCTTTGTTGTCGTCGTTTTTTTTGTTGTAGAATTATGTTAAACTTTGATTCTTGTCCATTCTAAACTGCATCTGATTTCAAACTTGTTTTGGATTAAGCCAGGAGCCCACGCAAAGACCAGTCATTCTACACAAGAAGTTTTTCAGTACAGCAATGCAGTTAAACACTACCCCTACCCCATTTTTCAGATTTGTGTTTATGTTAAAGATGTTAAACAACTCAGTTTGTGAAAAATCATTCAGACAGAATATATTAAGACATTTTTTTAATCTATTTACAGTTTTGTTTCAGAAAACATCTTCAGAGCTTTTGGCTTTTGACACAACAATAAATCCCAACGTAGCTATGAGAACAGTATCATAGACACTCTCTCTCTCTCTCTCTCTCTCTCTCTCTCACACACACACACACACACACACACACACACACACACACAAAAGGAACGCAGTCATTTTACAGACAGAAATGAAAATACTTCCAGGTAAATATGTTATGTCTGTTGCTAGAAATGAGAAGCTCGGGATAGCTGTATTCAGATGGAATGGCTTTATTGATTAAAAAAATACATATTAGGAAACTTGAATATTGTGTTTGTAAAACACGTACGTCCAAGCTCCGTTTTTGCCACCTCTTCCCCGAAGGATGGGCCTTTGGGGCAGATTCCTGAAGGTAATGTTCGTCCCGAGGGCAAATATCAGTTGAATCTGTTCATTCCCACATGGTCAAAAAGCAAACATCGTGATAATTTATAAACCAATGCCCCAAGGGCAAAGTTCTTGTGGATAGACTTGCACCATGGGCTCAGCGTCGGCTGCATATTCTGCCAATTAAGTATACTTATGGTGATAGGATAAGGATCTCAGTAGTTCCCAAATTATGACTCAAGGACTCATTTCCGGAAGTATAGTGATAAACCCCAGAGTCGATGTCCGTTACATATATACATGGGGGTTTTTTTTCATTCCCTGTAAATGTAAATCTAGTTTTTGTGTGGGAATCTTCATAATTTCTATTTTATAACCCATGGGCTAAGTTCTATAAGGACACTTGATCATTGATTACAAATGCCATTTGTTAGGCCTGTAAGACATTCAACTCCCTTCTGTCCCATCCGCAGGGGTGTGATGAAAATCCCAAAAGTGTTGGCACAATCTGCACCCATATGATTATCACTGATCAAAGTTTCATATGGCTAGTTGTAACGGTGTAAGACGAGTTCAAGGTCATTACAAGCTTAAGGATGGACTGTAGGACAATATTCTTGAGCTTCTTGAAACAGCGGGACGTAAAAACGTGGCAGATTTTAGTGTAATGAATAAAGTTTAACTGATATCTTCTATAATCACTTCAGTTTTTATTAATGTTATATGTTGGAACTAATTATCGAGGTTTTGTTTGGCAGGGTGACGATCAGGGCTTCCTGTCCAATGAAACTCAGTATGTATCCAATGGACAAACAGACCTGCCCACTTATCATCGGAAGCTGTAAGTAGGAGATCAAAGGGTAGTTAACTTGACAACCTCAATTTCATCAGAATTTAATACAGACTGTACATATCCTCTCTCTCTCTCTCTCTCTCTCTCTAAAAGAATTATAACTTTTAAATCCATTTAATTTTATTTCTAATTCGTTTATATTTAGAAACATTTAAATATTTCAGATTTTTTGTGGTATTTATCATGATAATTATTTCTTTTGTGCAACAGACTTTAAATTGTATATTGTGCTCAAAATGATAATAGTAATTACCACATATAAACTATGTGACTTTGCCCATCTGGTGGTCATCTGGTGTGCAGGAATTAAAACATTGAAATTTCATTGACATATTTCGCAATAATCACATAAAAATATAAGAGATATTAATAGTTAATTTGGATAAAATTAGGAAAATCTTCTATGGTCTTTAGAATATAGTCCTATCTCTTTTATCCGACGCAAATTTTTGCCACTAAATGTGTCCAATAAAGGAGAATGTCGAATAAAAGGCTTCAATTTATGACAGACTTGTAAGAAATCATTTTCATTGGTGGCGATCTGTCAGATAAACACAAGTCAGATAATGAGGTTTGACTGAGTTGTGTTCATAACATGAGGTCAATCTATGGTTG
This sequence comes from Megalonaias nervosa, assembly GCA_016617855.1. NCBI lineage: Eukaryota > Metazoa > Mollusca > Bivalvia > Unionida > Unionidae > Megalonaias > Megalonaias nervosa. Next base: position 51,970 of record JAECUM010003922.1, on the reverse strand, counting down.
ATGCTATTTATAGTCTGTTCCCATCTTTGAAGTAATTTCAGTCCTACAAGATCTCAATTAACTAAGAGCCTTCTACACATAAGCCTGTCATCTTCTATAAAATTAATTATTGCCACGTAAATAATCTCATGCGTTCTTAGACAGCGATCTTAAGTACATCTAATGAATCAGACTGAACGCAACAAACATTGCTACTTCGTGACACTATGAATTTGTAACTCTTCCATAGTGACAAGCACCTAGAACTAATTTTTATAATGCATGCATGTCAAATAAGGTAACTTTAGTTAAAGTTTGAGCGTTTTGATTCTGATAAGCATTTTACCTTTATTTTCCATTTCATGTACACATCAAAGCGTTGTAATATCTATGCCGTTTTCATTTGTTTTCTTTGACAATATGTTTGTTTTTATTTGGAACGGTTTATTTTCCTAAAGTATTTTTGGTGTGAATATTTTATCTTTACTGAAAGAACTTAACTTTTAATAGGCACTAATAGCCTGTATTGCTATAACGTGCCGTCAAGCTATGTTTCTAAATAAGTATTTATTCATCATTTAATTAAACATGTCTGTGTAATATCATGCTAATTCTACTGCTTGTTCCCATGTCAATTCTACTTCTTGTTTCACTGTCAATTCTATCTCTTGTTTCACTGTCAATTCTACTTCTTGTTTCACTGTCAATTCTATCTCTTGTTCCACTATCAATTCTGCTTCGTGTTCCACTGTCAATTCTACTTCTTGTTCCACTGTCAATTCTACTTCCAGTTTTCCACTGCCAATTCTCCCTCTTCTTCTACTGTAAATTCCACTGCTTGTTCCACTGTCAATTCTACTTCCAGTTCCACTATCATTACTACTGCTTGCTCTACTGTAAATTATACTTCTTGTTTGACTTTCAGTTCTACCTCTTGTTCCACTGTCAATTCTCCCTCTTGTTCTACTGTAAATTCCACTGCTTGTTCCACTGTCAATTCTACTTTCAGTTCCACTATCATTACTACTGCTTGTTCCACTGTAAATTATACTACTTGTTCGACCTCTTGTTCCACTGTCAATTCTCCCTCTTGTTCCGCTATCAGTTCTACTGCTTGTTCCACTGTCAATTCTACCTCCAGTTCCACTATCAATACTACTGCTTGTTCCACTGTAAAGTATACAGCTTGTTCAACTGTCAATTCTACCTCTTGTTCAACTATCAATTCTACCTCTCGCACCACTATCAGTTCTACTAATTGTTCCACTGTCCGTTCTACCTCCTGTTCCACTCTCAGTTCTACTGTTTTTTTCCGCTGTCAGTTGTACCTCCTGTTCCACTATCAATTCTACTGCTTGTTCCACTTTTAATTCTCAGTCAGCATTAACACGTCATGGTCTGTTAACAGCTCTAACTGAACACCTGATATCTTTAAACTTAAATTACATGCAATCCTTGAGTATGGTAACAATGAGCAGGTAGTTTGTAATGTCTTGTTCTTCAAAATTATTACATATCTTCAATTTATTTTCTTTCACGACCAAAACTCTAGTCGAAGTTTTCATGACATCTGTACACCCTAGTAATCATCATTTCATACATTTTAACCTTTAAGTGAACAAACTGTATCATTGGTTGCATTGGATCTTTCAAAACTATCCATGCATTCATACGGATAAATTTCTTCAAATAGTTATGCTGCATGTTTGAAAACTGAATGTTAAAGTATTTTATCATTTATCCACTGTTCTATAGAATATTTCATGACTCTTAAGCTATGCTCTAGGCTGATGTCTTTTTAACCGTGATTTTTTATCCTTCTTTAATGATCCTATCGACTATAACATCCTTGCTGAAATATATTTCTCTACGTTGAAATTGTTACGTTTTGAGTATGTTTTTATATTAACCAGTGTCTTGCTGAACAGCTGACTTTCATATCCGGACAAGTTATAAATGACAATGGAAAATGTTTGGGATATTTGTAATTCAAAGTAAGTTCGTTATGTGATGGACCTTTATGCGTATCTGTTGAAAGGATATGGTCTATTCATTTGTCCTCAGCTATCTCCTTCTCACACTTATTGCCATTATATGTTGAAGTAAAATGTTTTTCATATCTTCATCTGTGAACACCATATGTTTTTGGTCCTAAATTCTCCATGTTGTCTGTTTTTTTTTATTTGTCAAATACTTGGACTCAGTCTGTTTGTTTTTTTTTATTTGTCGAATACTTTGACAGTCTTTTCCTCTTTTAATTATTGTTTGTGCATTTTGTGAATTTATTTAACATACAAAGATAATCCCGCTGGAATGTGCTCGGCTGTTTTGATTACCCAGGATAATGAATTGAGTTGCGTGTCAATTTTGCTTTCATAGGTTGAATGATTCCTTCCATGTCATGATAAATACCATACAGAAAGTTTTAATTGGTGGTGAAAGTTCTATTTTGAACTTAAAATTAAGCTTTCTTCAGGCATATATCTATTGTATTATCTACACTTTAATATACTTTTTGTGTTCTTATAACTTGTCTGTTGTATGGAAAAAATTCAAGCATATTTTATAGATATATTAACGCATGTATATCTGTTTTACAGATATTTTTGTTACTTTTTATCTTTTTTGAATTTAACTTTCGTTAAAAAATATTACAAATATTTTATTCCAACATCGTGAAAGCCTTCCGTGTTAAAGCCATTAGGACCCCCATATTAAACTATTATTAACATGTCAATATGTCTTTGTCATTCATTTCAGTTTCTGACCAGTTTGATCTAAGTTTATTCAACTATTTCTTAAACATCTACAGAGATTTCATTTTGAAATGGCTTTTCAAATTGCTTAATTGCACTATTTTTACCGAATAGTTGTCACACCAATGCATGTATCTATTGAAATGGTATGATTATGGTCTCAGAGGAGTATTTATTCCACAGCAGAAAAATATATATTATCGTTATTTTTTACGTTAATGCAGGATTTTTTTTATTTCTCGCCCATCCAGATACATATCTGCATAGTCTCCAATCTATATGTAATGTTAAATACTCTATGCTGTCAAACAGGCATCTTGTACCCAAGCTTATACGATGCTGAAATTTACTACGTTAAATGTCGATTACACGTTCAATGGCATTATCTGCTTTCTCTCTATTCATTATCTTAAGGGACCAGGTTCTGTGGTAAACATGTATATAATCAGCTTGTCACATTCTTGCATCGATAATTTCATAAGTCAAACTGTTAAATCTAACTGAGCGTTTACCAAACCAAATTGTCAAAATCTTCTACTGCTGATCTACTTAAAAAATGGTTCAATGTCACCGAAAAATTAATACATTAATACATTAGGCCATCGACGTGGTTAGGCCATCGACTTGGTTTTATTTGGTAACTTTTACATGATACGGATATATTTTAAAAAATGGCTATTTTGCAATCGGTCTGGAGAAAGTTGCACATGACTCGTTTAAATTTCTGTATATTCATGTCTGCATTCGTTTTCTTTTTGTTGAAAGAGGCACTAAAGGGGGTAAAAAATTCTCACATCGTCTATTGATGTTTTCATTTTCATTTATTTTATTGGAAATATTTAACTTAATCATTTTTCATTTGTGTGTTTAAGAATTTTACGCCATTGTTTTGTCCCCGAAAATATAATCTAATACAGGGAAAGTACAATATTGTTTGCCTCAGGATTTGAAAAGTTTTATGATGGTTTGCAGTAGTCATCCATATCATTCGGAAAATATGGCAAAGCTAGGATCAGAACCCAAGAGAAGAGACTTTTAGAATTTGTTCAAAGTTGTATAATAGAGTATGCAGTATTAAATTTGTCCGTCTGTATGTCCGTCTTTTCGTCCATCCTTTCTTTACGTCAATTTGTCTATTTTCCTTTCTTTCTTTCTTCTTCTTTCTTTCTCTATTTGTTTCTTTGTTTTCTTTCTTCTTTCTTGCACTGCATGGTAATGTTACTAATTAGTTTAGTACTTATGTCCCGTAAACATCTCCATACATTTCATAGGGTCAGAAAGGAGCGGTTCTGAATTGTTTCATCCGTTTTGGTCAACATTTCTGAGTAAATTTTGCCTTACTGTGCCATCAGTTCTAATGAGTGCATTACAACACTTAACTTTCAGATGGATATACCACAAAAGATGTGATTTATGTCTGGAAATACGGCAACGACAAATCTGTGGACAGGTATGATGACCTAAGCATGGCCCAGTTCGACCTTGTAGGGATACATTGCAGAAATGTCACAAAGAATACAACTCTGGGAGGTAGACATATAATATTCTCTCTAAGCTTATTATGTCGTACCATAAATTCAAGTGATAATTTGCTCCGTTTCAGAATTCCCTCTACATTTTATTTATCAATCGAGAAGTCCTCAGCCTTTCCATCCCACCCCCTCCCCCAAAATAAAACCGAACATGTTATTCGACTCGCATCGGAAAGAAACGAGGATGATCAAAATGGTTCTTATGTGTCTCCACTTCCTAGAAAAGTCTCCTTACAATTGTATAAGCTTTAATGAATACAGTTATAATGTGATAAATAAAAATCATCTGGAGTGTGATATTCTTTTTAACGCAATGCTTTATTTTCCATGTACATTAAGTTTTCCAGGTCAACAGATTCATAAAGCACGTTATTTCACATTTCTTGCAAATAATCAATGGGCACGGGACGTTACTCCAATTCAGCACTAAATGTTTGTAATGCAGTGCCGTAAAACACCAAACCAAATTAGCAACCAACATACACGCTGGATAGACAGATTATTTTGAGATTGAGGAATACACGATATGTACCATGTATTCGAGTTTTTGTCTTATGTAGATTTGTTTGCTTTTTTTTTTGTTTTGTGTTTTTTAATTTAACTTTTTATTTAATCATAGAAGGTGCTTTTGTGAAGCAAACGTAAGCAAAGCCCAGTTTTTAATTTAATCATTTATTCAAGGAGTCTTTCAATCAGTCAACCAATCAACGAGCCACCCGTGATTTTTATTATGCAAATTGATGTAATGGTCCTTTACAAGAAGAGATAAATTATGAAATGCCAGTTGTCAGAACCATTAATGCTGGAAGTTTCGTGACTAACCATGTAATTAATATATTTCAGAATACTTCAGTGTATTCATTTGAATTCATTATTGCATATTTTTCATTTGGCTGAAATATTAGATAGATAGAATTACCTGTATATATATATATATATATATATATATATAGAGAGAGAGAGAGAGAGAGAGAGAGAGAGAGAGAGAGAGAGAGAGAGAGAGAGAGAGAGAGAGGACGGACATTTGTATGCGCGCGGGTCACAAAAAGTGACCCGCGGGTCGTTAGTTGGACTACTTTTTATTGGCTGATAAAGCTATAACGGTGTAGGAATATGCTCATTGTTTGTACCGGTATCGCATTTTATTAATGAGGTGATTTCCAGCCCGCACATTAACAGGAATAAGTCTATTGCAGTTCTATGCTCTTTGTCCATTTTCGATTTTTTCATCTTTTCATCGTCCTAGATTTTATGCTTTATCACATTTTCGTCTTATATTGATGATTTTCTTCTCATTTATTCGTGTCTGTTTAAAAGACGTGTATCTCCTTTTCACACATGCACAAATGACCCGCTTTGAATGGGTCAAGTGGCGAATAGGTTGTTTTCGCACAGGTGCATTTTGTCGATATTCGTTATGGGAGAAAATCAGTTTGATATGCTCTACCATACTTTAAGATATTACATGGATTGTGCAGACGATTAAAATATACTTCATCAACTGAAGTACAAATAAACTGTGTTGAACGATCACTTTTGTGAAATGGTTGTTTTCTCGAAAAGTGCAATAAAATGTTAGTATATAAGTCCGATACAGCTAATAGCTGTCAAATATTCAAAGAAAATTGTGTTTTCTTGACACTACAAGAACGTTAGCTTCATTGACATTAAAATATCATAAGTTTCATTGACGCTACAATAGTATTAACTTCACTGACACCACAACAAAATGTGACATTAGCCAATGATCTAATTTGGTAGCTTGTGTATTTTCTGTATTTCAGAAGAGTATTCAATGTTGGAGGTGTTTATACATTTCGAGCGCCACCTAGGATACTTTATACTGCAAACTTACCTCCCCTGCAGCCTGATTACTTGTCTCTCCTTCGTTTCGTTCTGGATTCACCGTGATGCAGCACCAGGAAGAGTTTTTCTCGGTAAGAAGGTCTCACATCACATTTTATTTTCTTCTGTGTTATATATAAGCATTTAACAGCATGCCATAATTGTCATAACCGATAGACCTATATTGCCTTTTGCTGCACATCAACGCATCTTAGTTCAATAAATCCTGCAAGATTTCATCATACCTTGACCGGCTCCATTTTGTGTATTATTAATGTAAACAAACTGACGCGAAGGAAGTAACCACAAAGCGTCTGCATGACCCAGAAAAAAGGGAGATTTTTACATCGTACTGTTTTCATTAAACAACAAGCAAATGCAACTTTTTATACAGTTTCTTAAAGTTTCAGATCTGTCCTTTCATACTTATTGCAAATAAGTAACTTTAACACATAAGTCACTTGCAAACAAACTGTGCAAACAAGGCACTAGTTCTTCGGAATATCTTCCTGATTGTTGTCAACCTCAAGCCGTTCGTGCAGGTACCGAATGTACTCGCATATAAGTAAGGTCCATCTGTAATCTGCATAGACCCTGATCTACCTTGCTAGAATGGGTCAGCAGATATGGGTCTATGCAATTATTTTAGGAATAGTCAATAGAACAAACAACATAGACCCTGATCTGCCGATGAATTGTGCGACAAAAGATCTGGATATATGTTGTTTTAATTTCGACCTAACTCATAAACCTGTGTAAACGGCAAATGTCATTAGTGTCTCTTGTATTTTTGATGTTGTTGAGGATAACGATAAATCATTGTTTTTATCAACTTATGCAGGTATTTTGACGGTTAAATTTGTTTTTGAGGTTTAGGACCCAGGAACTTGTAGAACAGCACTAGAGGGACTCATTGATCAAACCCGGTACCGCCAAGATGCAGGGTGTCGAGTTCAGCTCTTTCCTTGAATATTTATTTATGTATTTATCAGGTTGTTCCTTTATTGTTATAAACAGGAGTGATGACAATTTTAGCCACGGCAGGAATAGGCATGAACGCCCGGGAAGGTTTTCCTCGAATATCCTATGCTACAGGTTTGGACCTCTATTTGAATTTCTGCGTTGCCTTTGAAATGTTTGCCATGATAGAATATGCTCTCGTCAACTACTTCACCAAGGCTTTACCAAAGGATACAAAAGAGGAAGACGACGAGGAAAATCAGGTACCTCTCTATAAGCACGCAGCAAAAGCGATCAATATAGTAAAGGACGTAAATACTCTCAAAAAATTAAGGTCCTTGATGAACTGAAATAAACTTCATTTGTTTAACATGAGGAGAGAACATCGTAAAACTATTGCTTTATTTCCATTCATTCGAGTTATTACAATATGAAACAGTAGCAGTAGTAGTAGTAGTAGTAGTAGTGTGGTTTATTAATCCATAAAAATAAATTATGTGTACCTAGATATTAGATTGCATGTATACATGACGTAACTAATGCATATCGATTTAAAAACACCATTCACTATATCTTGATATAGCACTGATGAACAAAACTTTTGTATCAAAATGTGTCAAACAGTACGTGAGTAATAAGTCCAGTTTTCTCAGTTCTTTCCATATCTGTGCTACTTCTCACAGGCGCTGTTATTACCGGAAAATCCAAGTATCCTTCCTCCCGGGGTGATAGAGCAGGGCAAAGAGCGCATAGACATGTTCAACAATAGTTTACGATACAATAAACGCAAGAACTACAAGTGGTTGTCTCTGTGTCTGAGATGTCTATCTGGGAACATGGCCTATAGATCCAAACTGACCCAGAAAGCAGACATGGAAAAGGGAAACAGTATTAGCAAGATTGATGTCTTAAGTAGATGCTTGTTTCCGAGCCTGTTCCTCGTCTTTAACTGTATTTACTGGCTCTGGTACCTATACTTGGGGAACGCGCACTGATGCAGGCTCTTTCCATAGCTTCCTTCCAACTTCACGTCAAAATGCAAGATGGACAAGATGGGGGAATATGTTTCAGTACTGTTTCTTGGGCATGAAAGAATATCGCCTTGTAATTAAGAAATATTTTGTAGCAATAATTCAAGTAGAAATTCGTTATAAGAACGGCACAAGAAACACATTTTGTAAAATTTATTTTGCGCAGAACCAAAAAAGATCTTTATGCCATCGGAGTGAAGATCATTAGGTAATGTATTTTCTATCATTCATTTATTTATTCATCCGTTATTTGGTTCGTTCATTCTTATGTCTACATCGTATGAGGATAATCTGAGGTTTCATTTACTTTCCTCCTCACAGCCAGTCTGTTAGCGATATTACTGGATAATTTCATCATGGACACCTCTCCGAAAGCAAATATTATTCCAGTGTAATTTAGTTTATCCCTCAGTGAACTTGACATTTTCTAGGTGATCGAAAGTTAATTGTTCGATCGATTTATATAAAGATCCTTGGGGAAGTTAGAGACTTGTTGTCAGCAGATATTTTAATTTACAAGTGACAAGAACAAACATATAACAGCAATGCATAGAAGTAATTGAATGGTAGTACAGCAATGCTAAAAACGCCATAAAGACGCCAAAAAATGTACTCAGCGAATGTTATAATCTATTTGCGGAGGTCAAACCATGGTAACTTTATTTATAAGTTTAAATGTTGTATCTTTATATTTTAAACTAATTAAAGGTACAAAAGCTTTTGAGAATTTTGTTCGAACATTAGGTGAAAAGAAAACAACGTGTGTTGATCTTTGTGTAGGTGTGGAATTTCAATTTCATCTGCAATAATCAAAGTACAGGCGTTGGGGATCACTTTCATTCTAACATGGTTTCCAGTTTATAAAACAGCTTGCTTGAGGGTACGTTTACTCATCATCCTGATCTATTTGGGATCAAAGTAGTAAATTTGGAATATGACTTATCGTTCAGCAATGATGACTGAATATTCCAGCTTTCCGTTTTTGTACATAGGTTAAAAGGAGACTTGATCTCTGAGAAGAAAAAGCACAGGGCAATTTATGAACAGAACTTTTATCATTTTCTTTATGACGAATAGTTTTTTAAGCAGATGGATTTTATTTTCTATAAAGATAAGCTGCACAACGTGCCCATGCTATATGGACGGTTGAAATTAAAGATGATACGTTCCATCCTAAAGGTGGCTGTGATAAATTTGTCACTTTGTTCAGGAAGTCTTCAGGAACCAATGGTATTTGTTTTGCAATAAATATTAACAGCGAGTAAATATCGAGGCCAATTTATGTTATTTATGTGATAAATATAATTTATTTGCTGATGTTATACATTCGTGAAATATTTTCACAAATGTTCAGATTCTTTATTGTTTATTTATCAAGTTGACCTTAAACTTTGGAAGCTATAATGCACTGTAACAAGTTATATTTTTCTCAGAGAAATAAAAAAACACAGGGCAATTTATGAACGGACCGTTTATCATTTTGTTTATGACGAATTGTTTTGGGTTTTTTAAGCAGATGGATTTTATTTACTGTAATTTATGTTATTTATGTGATAATGTAATTGATTTGCTGATGTTATACATTTGTGACACAGTCTGCTGATGTTATACCTTGTGAAACAGTCTGCTGATGTTATACATTTGTGATACAATTTGCTGATGTTATACATTTGTGACACAGTCTGCAGATGTTATACATTTGTGATACAATCTGCTGATGTTACACATTTGTGACACAGTCTGCTGATGTTATACATTTGTGACACAATCTCACAAATGCTCAGATTATTTATGGTTTAAATTTCATCAACTGATGACGAAAACGGCAAGGAATGGGTCAGTGAGAAATTCCTTCTCGTTTTGCAAAAAATCAGCAGGATACTGGTATGGGTGTTTTCCCCTCGTGCCTATTCATTGTGTGATATAGATTCAACATGTTAAAAAACTTGATAACCTGAAATTGACTTTATGTTGCACATGATAAAAATGAATGTCCATTTTATTTTCAGGGCATTGCAATCTATTCCAGAGACTGATATGAATGAGACAAACAATAATCAATCATATTCACTTGGGTGGGAAAAGAAAACTTCACCCTCTTGGTCAGAAATTGTGGGCAAGAACTCGGTTCACATTGCGACCCTCAGTTTTAAATTTTCTTATCCAACACTAGAGCATATGGTGTATTCTGTTAATCTTCAACTTTGGATGGTGTTAAATTTACCTTGAACTTAGGAAGCTATAATGTACTGTACTGAGTGATATTTTCACTATCCCATAAGTGCAAAATGAAGGGATTGGACTGACGAATTTTGTAGCCACATCGTCTAGCAATAACAACTTTATCTATCGAACGCAACATAAATCAGTAAATTACACTTGCCAGCTGTTTATCACTGTAAAATTTGAATTGAAGCGTCACATACCGGTGTGTTTTCCAAGCAAAGTTTTGTTTTAGATAATAAAGAAGAGGTGAACAAAACGAGTTGCAAATAATTGGGTCTTCTTACGGTAGTGATCTTTATAAAAAGTTAAAGAGATCATTGTATTCTACATAGATGCCACAAACAAACTAATTCACCTAATCTGTGCAGAACACTCAAGAAGCACCTGTTGTGTACGAACGAGGTGGTAAGAATAGCTATTGATACCATCGAAGTGAACGTCAACCTTTGACATTTCATTTTGACCTTTTAGCGCTTAAGTCTATGACGTTAAAAAATTGTCGGTTTCCAGAACGCTGAGATCAATACATTTCCGATGTAAGAAAATAGCGCAAATAAGACCCAGCACCAAGAAATTGCACATCTATTTTTCCAACCATATTTTATCATTTCTACGTTATGAACGTACATTTATATTTATTTATTTATTTATTTATTTAAGCAGCAGGCATGGTGAACACTACAATTGGTTTTCTGACCTTATTTTCACAAAATAAAGGTTCCTACGGGGGCTGAAAAAATAAAGTCAATAACGCTAAACCGAACCTTCTAACCGATATTATTTCCAAATACGGTTGAAAACGGATAATAAATCTTTTGGGTTAGCTCATTTTTGTTATTTTATTTTTGACCGTTTTGTTTTTATTTTTATAGTGCGTTTAGTTTACTTACCTGGTCAATTAATTTTGGTTGGTTCACTATGCCTGCTGCTATAAATTGAGTTGAATCCGTTTCTGTAAAATAGCTAACCGCTAACTTATCTAATCCGCTTTCATGCCATTGTTTATCATCAAAAATGATTTTACAAGCAAATTGTTTGTAAAATTTTGTTTTTAATTTTTCTAGAAGATTCCTGTATGCGACAATTTCTTTCTCCATTATATTCATTCTGTTTGAGTTTAATTCGTTTGTGTTAAAATATTTTTATCTTTTTTGTGTTACTCGTCGTGTTAATTAACCAAAGATTTTATCTAAACCTATACGATACCTAGATCTCGAATCGTGTAAATTTATCGTTATAAATCCAAATGGGATAGCTTGTGCTTGAGCAAAAAAGTTTTTGAATTTGATCGGGTCCATATCTCCTGAACACCAGTTGTAATAGATATATTTTTGTGTGTACTTATCTACTCCATTAAATACAACTAAAATATTGCAGGTGTCTCTGATCACCTTCGGTATATGTACGTATTGTTGAGTGACGTATATAACGTCTGTATTTTTGTGTCTACCTTTGGAAAATATCGTAGCTTGATTTGTTTGTTTATCCATCATCACGTCGTCATATACTACTAAATTATTAATAAATCTATCTAAGTCATCTATGGACGGTGCTTTATTAATATCTGTTATAAAATCAATAATATCATTATCTTCACCTTCTTCATTAATTAATTTCGCTTTCTCATTAAAATCCCTGAGTACATCGTAGCATTGTTGATCATCTGCAGTTGGTGCTACTAAATACAGTTTACTCCATCTCAACCATCTCATTATTAAATTTAATAATAGTTGTGTTTTACCTGATCCGGATGGACCTATTATAATCATTCTGATAGAATTTGGTAATGCTGGATGATGTTTTACTGGTTCCTGTTTTCGTGTCGATGAAAAGTCAATTATATCCATATAGTAAATAATATGAGTCTATATTGTGTTCGATGTAGAGCATCTACACCCACTGCTGAATTAACAACGATAACAACGAAGAATAAACGACGTGCTCTGACAGGCAAATGCGTTAAATGTGGCAGGAAGAAATACAAATTTGTCTCCATGACTAAGTCAGGAACAAAGACAGGTGGAGATATCGCCGCTTCATTAAGGAAATTACCAGGAACTCCATGGGCTAAATACCCCGGTGAGAAACATCTTCCTGGATATAATTATTGTGGTCCTGGAACTCGACTTGATATCCGACTTGATGATCAAGATCAACCAAGATCAGGAGAGTATCCAATAAATAAGATTGATCAAGCGTGTCATGTTCATGACGTTGCGTATAAAAGTAAAGATTTACAACAACGGCATCTCGCAGATGTAAAATTAATTCATGCGTTAAATTCTATACCTAATAAATCTGTTAGAGAAAAACTCGCTAGTTTTCTAGTAAAATCTGCCATGAAAGGTAAAATAATGTTGGGGGCTGGTAATTAATTATATAACTATTATAATGGAGTCTGTTTATTATAGCCCAAGAGGATATTGGAGAGGCAGATCAGCGATTACTAAATTATCTGAAGCAGCAAAAGTTTCACGTTCTGTTGTTTCAGCGTGGTTAGCACGACAGGCAATATGGCAAATTTATCTACCACCACCTAAAAAAATTCAGTATGCAAATTTTGATGTCAGCACCCCTAATGAAGTTCATCAAACAGATATTTTATTTTTACCACATGACACCATTAAAATTGGTAGACGTGAATCACGCACGTACAAATACGCATTAACTGTCGTTGATGTTGCAAATAGATATAAAGAAGCGGAACCATTATCAACAAAGACAGCAACTGAAGTTGCATCTGCGTTTGAACGAATTTATCAACGTGGTGGTCTACGATGGCCACAATTATTACAAGCTGATCCTGGCAAAGAATTTCATGGTGCAGTATTATCGTTGATGAAGAAACATAACGTTAAAATCAGACGAGGACATACTGAAATTCATCGTGATCAGGCAATCGTTGAACGATTTAATCGAACACTTGCTGAGCGGTTATTTGGATACCAATATGCAAAGGAAATATGTACTGACTTTAAGTCTGGTGAGAGATCTCGTGAATGGGTTGCAAGATTACCAGGTGTGATAGCTGCGTTAAATAACGAAATTACTCGTTCAACTTCCATGAAACCTTCTAATGCGATTACAAAAAAATATATACAAATACAACGCCGTGAATCTTCCTCTCAACCAGTATTAGGTAATGAACCTGGTGAACTTGAAGGTGGTAAAAAAAGAGCAACTGATCCTATCTGGAGCGTGACTACACATACAATTTCTAGCGTGGTAAGATCCACTGGTAGACTTCCAATCTACAGACTGGATTCTACAGCTCCTCAACGTCGATTTGTACGTGAACAATTACAAGTAATTCCTAAAGACACACAATTACCACCACATACAATTACATAACCAGAACCTCTACGTCGATTGCATTCAAGACCGGTTAGCATCACATTATTACGTGTATGACCAAAATCACTATTAATTCTGTCTACGGTAAATTGTCTTGGATTATTATTCGAATATTGCCATAACATATTACAGTTACAGCTTGCACAATGATTGTTCTGTCGTTGCTTTAGTGTTATAATAAATTCAGTATCAATATCAAAGTCACGATTATTCTTTTTTTGTCACATTGCTTATAACCAAATAGTTTTTTTCTTATTACGTCATTACTAACAGTTTGATTATTATTTTCTGTAAAATTCATAATAGCTCTATGTAGCTGATATATTCTTCTGACTCGAGAAACTGCGAGATAAACTAAATTTGACCATTCGATCCGATCATCTATAATCCAGATATTTGTATCAGAAATAGTTAACCCCTGTGACGAATGAATCGTTATAGCGTATCCTAACGTCCACAGTGATTTATTCATACTCAGCGCATTCTCAACAACATTAATATCGACTGAAACAATATCATTCAAGACAAGATTTTGTATTCCTCCGCCAAGAATTTCAACTTCAATATTCTGTCGTCGAGTATCTGTTGGGCGGTAACATAATGGTACAGGTAGATCTGAAAACTTTTCTTTATGTAACAGAAATAATTTCTCCTGTAGTTCATCACGAACTATCTTTCTACTTGCAACTATTAAATCAGCGTTATTCCATAAACTCAGAAAATCATTCATTGTAGTCTCTGGAATTACTCCTTGCATTATTTCACATTGTATTTTATCTGGCTGTAGTCTGATTAACCTTTTAAACTCCTTCAGCGGTTCATCAATAGCTCTATGGTCATCATTTATTTCTTCATAATAATCTACGCTATTCTTCAGCCATTCATGTGGTGACTGTCCAATAAAGGGTGGTGGTTGACCATGATCACCACACATTATTACAGCAGTATTCTTTGTCAATAACCAATCAAGAAATGTTTTTAATATTTCTAACGACACCGTGTCCACCTCGTCCCATATAATATAGTTAGGTATATATTTCTCACCCATTCGTTCAGGAGTCCATGTGTCTCCACACCATCTAAAGAAACTATGATATGTACATGATTTTACTCCTCGTTCCTTTATTTCCCTGGCTAATTTATGTGTAGGTGTCAAAACAATTATATCTGAATTATTATTCATGAATAATTTAATCACACGCGTTGTTTTACCTGAACCACCGCATCCGTTAAGATAAACTGTTTTATGTCTAGCAACAGGATCATATACAGATGGTGCTGATGACTTTGATACTTGATTATTATTTTTGTAATATATTTCCTTAATTTCAACGTCGGCAGATTCAGAATAACTAAGTATATTTTCTTGTTTTATTCTCCATGATCCCCATTCACCATTACCAAGTAGCGGTTTTAACAAATCTGTATATTTTTTATTCATATAAAACGAATCTGTAGCAACTCTGACAGCGTAACGAGGAAATCTATTTATCATAGACAGTAGATTTATAGAAACATATGCCAACATCGATGATCTTAAATGAGTAAATTGCGGTGAGTCACCATCAAAATAGCTTACAATTGTACCAAGTTTGGTTCCGTCTGATAAATAAGCATTACATCGGCTTATAAATGTGTTTGTTTTTTTTCGTTGTATCAGCGATTATAAAATCGAGTTCAGCATCGTCCATAATCAATCTTGTACAGTGTCTTTTATGATGATATGCTCCTCCTTGAGTAAATTTACCAATTATCTTTCTACCAAGATCTTTTGCAAGTTTTTCATCATGCTCGTCCCTGCATTTACGGTCATCTTCGTTGAGATCAGGAAATTCTTTCCTGGTATCATCGATATTAAATCTATCCGGTTCTGGTAACCAAACTTGCTTCTGTGGACTATACGATATAATTGCTTCATTTACCCTCAACGATATTAAAATTCCAGCATCAAGCATATATCGCAATAGTACTATTGGAACCCAACATTTTTCTGAAAAATATCTTCCAAACCAAGCATAAGGAGATTTTCTGCAAACTCAAATGACTCTATATATGCGAATCCGGTTAAGTCAAAATCTGGTAAAGGTCCGTTTATCGCAACTCTGGTCATCTCGTGTGATGGATGTTCGAATCTCTTAAAGTATTCAGAACATTCTCCGTATCCAAGAAAACTCCCAGGATAACACGCTACCATATCAACGGAGATAACGTCATTATACTTATATTTAGTATTCCACAATCCTCCGTGTCCATATTCTACGCAGCTTTTATGGATATCTTCAAGAAATTCCGATCGTGTTGGTTTCCATAAATTTTTCTCCTGAGCAAAATGAGCCGCTACAGATGGAACTGTAAAACAATTATTTAATATTTGTCTAACTTTGACATCGTCTGAAGCATATTTCAGTGCAAGATGTTCCATTTCTACATTAAGAGATTCTGTACGATAAATATCACCATTAGGCCGTACAAACTGATCGTAATAATCATATTCTGAACTTTGAAATAACCAAACAGATACAGGGTCACTTTTACTGATATTTTTGATAAAATCAAATATATGACCATCATAAAATTTAACCGTTCTGTCTCGTGGAAATATTGTTACTGCTGAGGTCCACGCATGCGAATTATGATCAATAATATCTATCGGAGCTCCATTTTTTATGTATTTTGGTTTATATAAAACATCTGCTGTTAACATCTTTACTGTTATTGGAAATCTTAATTTCTTTTCTAGATCAGCAACATCTTTAATAGATGCTCCGGTATCTTTAACTGATTCTGCCCACGTATTTATTTTTTTACGTCATAAATCTGTTAAACCATTACCACGTATCGCGTTTATGAAATGTTCTGTAATTCGTTCAGCTACACAGTTTATTCTTGACTCTGACAGTCTCATCGGTTTGAGATCCCCAACGTCAGGTTTATTATTCAGCGGATATATTGCATATACAACCGCAGTAACTGGATATGCGCGTTCATAATACGGTTTGTCAACACCGGTTAGTATTCCGGGTTTAGATTTATTACTCAAAAGAACAATATTATTTCCTGACTGTATGCGGACTGGATCACGCTTGTCACGAATAATCCAAGTATCTTCTTCTGTATTTACAATAAATTTTATTAAAATAAAATATTTTTGATCATCAAGGTGATTAATAATTGCTTTTCCTCGTTTGTCATTCATCATATTAGTAACATTTCCGACTCTGAATGTTGACCATACATGAGCAGCACCATTATTACGAAATTCATTCTTTGCTTCACTGATACGTTCGGTTATATCCTCATTTGTTAAAGCTATATCTTGCATCAAAGTACTAAATTTATATTCTGATAGTCTGTCAAGATCAAATCTGGCTCTTTTAGGTTCAATTGCCGATAATTCATTATCCATTATAATTAAGACAAATATTCAAATTGAAATTTTAGTATATATATATAATGATTGAAACAAAGAATAAATGTGCTTGGCTCAAAATTGGATATACTTCTCCTTGTAACAAAACATGCGTGAATGAATATTGCGGATATCATATGCAAAGCATCAAAAATGGGAGTCTGGGACCAATACCATGTATTCAATGCGGTGTTGGAGTAAGAGGAAAAACTCAGTTATGTGTGAAATGCGGCGGTAAAAAATACAGAGAATTAAAACGATATTATGACAAAAAAAAATAATACATCGTCAGGTAAACTCCCTATAAAAACCGTAGAAGATTATCTGACCAGATTTCAAAACAATGATTTAGACAAATAATATGTATATATATATTAGACAAATCAGATTCAAAATAATGATATTGACAATGATTATATAATGAATCAAACAAATAATGATTTAAACAAATGTAATTTATATATAATGAATCAAACAAATCAGACTCATGATAAAATGATCGACAATGATATTATAAGAAAATTGAAAATTGAGTACTATGAGAAACACGAATTTGTTAAACATCCTATAATAAAAAATTATGAAGCATCGAGAGAGGGTGTAATCAGGCACTGCATATTGAAAAAACCAGTCGGTAGTGTTAATAAATTTGGTTATTTTAGATTCCGTGCTGAAAATAAAAATTATTTATCACATATATTCATACACGAATGTTTTCGTGGAGTTGTTAAAAATGGATTTGTAATTGATCACATTGATGGAGATCCCAAAAATAATCGGTTATCTAACCTGCAGGCTATTACACAAAGTCAGAATTCTGCACGTGGAAATACAGGAAGGTGTAAAGTATTCGGAAAGAGAGTTATTAAATCCGTAAATACAGAAACAGGACAAGAAATAACTTTTCCATCAATAAATGCAGCTGCCAAATATTTTAACATACATCCACAATCGGTACAAAATGTTGCGAAATAAAACATACAAATCTGCATATTCAATAAAATATGATCAGTCGATAATATTTGAATATATCTAACTCTGTCTTCCTAACAAATAAATATTTTTTTTTATACTGTATATAGTTCGACTCTATCAATTTTGCCAGGGGTACCTTCACCGTCGCTGCTCTCAGTGTCACTCTCAGTGTCATTGACAGAATCAAATAACATAATCTTTCTCAACTGCATTACACGATTGTCCACAATCTTCTTTTTCTCGTATTCACGAGATAGTTCGGATCTGATATTTTCGATCGAACGTGCAAGAGGCGCAAACAGTTTTACCTGTTTTTCATTTACCATTGCCAAGGATTCTAACATAGACTGATAGATTAATTTTACGAATTTATAATTGGATGGTAATGTGTATTTATTTTCAAATTTTCGTTGTTTTAATATTTCATAATCGCATATTTTTTCAGGATCGAGATTATCAGAGAGATTTATTCCGTTATGTTTTAATTTTTTAATAGCAGAAATAATATCATTAATGTTTTCTTGGTTCATTGTATATATATATATATATATATATATATATATATATATATATATATATATATATATATATATATATATATATATATATATTTCTTTAAAATAAAAAATAATTGACATTCAAGTTTTTAACTTTGACTTTTGACCTTGATGTTTGGCCTTTCAAGTTTTAAAGTTGACTGACTTTGTGTTGACTGACTTGGTCTTTATATAATTTTTATTATTATTATTATTAAAAATATCAAAAATAATCAGTAGCATCCTAAGCGGTTACCCGTCACTTGGCCCCCTGATAGCCTTTGTGTCTTTCATGGAGTCCTTTTTTTTGCATGATGATGTCTTTCTTATGACCGTTATTGGCACTCCATGTTCTGTTTCTATTGGCTAGCATTCTTTCTGAATGTTTCCTTGTGGGGGTCTTTCAAATGAGGTAGAGAGCTCAGGCATGCTACTGATTATTTTAGGGAGCTCTGTATTGCGAATTCAATAACCCCCCACCAAATCAAACCCCGGGGTAAGTGCAAAACGCACTCACCACGTTGTTTAACGTGATGAGGGGTTATTGAATTCGTTGGAGCTAAGCTTCGCTCCCTAACCTTATATATAAAATGGCATCGTTCCGAATACTGTCGACACTCGTCAGCCACAGGAATGGAACCACGGTCGTCAGTATCATAGTCCCAACACTATACCACTGAGCCATTTTCCGATTCATACATATAGACGTTTTAAAATTATTATGTAGTTAACCCAACACTGAATAAGCAGGCAAATTACGTACGACCAATATACTGAATAAAATCACAATTATTGTAGAACTGTAGCGTAGATTTACTTCATTTACAAACATAATTCATAAAATATACTGTATAAAATAATCGCACATTACATTTTCTGTATGAGTTATCGTTCGTTAAGGTCAAAATAGAGCCAAAAATAACTTTACGCACTTGTATAAACCGACGTGAATTTAAGGTTATCGGAGTTAAAAGATGCATCAATATCCCTCTCTGTTACAAATTACTGATTCACTAACAGCTAATTGCTTACAGAAAACAAATAAATCACTAAATAATTAACGAAAAACAAAATATATTCGTTGTCTGTAAATCGAACGTAGTAGTAAGGGAAATAATCGTTTAATTTGCTCTGCAGAGAGAGAGAGCAGAGTTATCTCGCTTCATTATATATACAGTTGCTTTAATCATAGGAATTGATTATTATTCAGATTTTAGTAAACTGCCCATCAGATAAAGAAATTTGTGACCATTTATGAAAAATCAGATTATTTCAGAATCAGATTATTTTTTCCCCCTGATTATATCAGGAAATATTTACTCAGACGTTCTATGAGCGTATATACAGATTAATATACAATGATTCCCCTCTTAAATCCAAAATGTATCCTGTCTGGTCAGTAAGTTTGAAATTTATTCTTGACAATAATGGATTATGTACACGTAGATAAACTGGATTAATTGGCTCATATACAATTAACCACCCGGGCGGTACTTGAGGACTAAATGTATATAATATATACCCTTGTCGAGCTTGAGTGGATTTTTCAAGATCTACTTGATAACTACCATCAATTACGTCACATACTAGATTGACCGCGATCGTTGATGTTATATTAACAATACCAGGTGAGATATGGCGGCCTCCACCATGTGGATCATTATTATATTTAAGAATGGTTGGTGTAGGTATTAATTTTTTCCATGAATCACATATTCTTTTAAAGTGTTCATCAATAAGATCATTAACTGATTTCTTTAACTCTTCAGAATTAAATCCCGGAATTACAAATGTTGGTAGCTGTTCTTCTGTAATTTTATAAAATTTAAGAAATACTGTTTTAAATAAACGTTTATAACTTACATGCTGAATAGGACCGTCTTCATTAACTATGTAAGTATTAAGAAATCTATCTGCCGGTGCGTTTAATGTTTTTTCTCTGTCAACGATAGCCTTATTTACATATTCTAAGTCTGATGCAACTTGATTCAAATGTTGTATTACTTCAATTATTTGATTTTTTAAGTCATCGTTGTAGGAAGTGCTGACGCTGGAAAATAAATTTCTTAGATCATTCAGTACACGTTCATGTTCAGATTTAATTGGTTTTGATTTTGAGTTAATTTCTTCAACATTTATTGTTGCTATTCTTGTTGTACCTTTACCCTGAACGAAATCTATAAAATGATTATAAGTTTTATAACCACGATAAGCATCCGGAATCTCAATGAACGGATAAGTTTTTCGATATTCTGGAAGTTTTATAAATTTTTCAACATCTATAACGAAATCAGATCGTTGTGGTTCTGGTGGTCCTTGATAAACTGGTTCAACTTCAGGCCATCCTAATACTGATCTAATCGAACTTTGATAAATATCTACAGAATAATCAGGGGAATTTATTTCAATCACCGCCGATAGTGTTGGTTCGTAAACAGTAATTGCTATTTTTGATTCTTTTCCTGTGATGGATTTAATTCTGCGTTGGAACTCATCGTTCATCTGTTCTATTTGATAACTGCCCGTTGGAATACTAACTACTTGCCAATCAGGAGTTCCATCAAGCTTATTCTTATTAGCGAATACCAGCGAATTATTTGGCTGTAGTCCACCAAATGGTTTTGATCTAATATTTGGCCAGCTATAATAAACTCGCAATTGTGCTAATGCTATTTCCTTTGCTGGAATTGATGTTGAAAAATTGACACTAAACTCAGGATTGGTCGAACTTAATGAGATCATCGTAGTTTTTGACTGGGTTGTATTAGTGACGATCTGTTGAAGTAGCTCTCTTGAGTCAGTCATTATTATTATTGTTATTATTAATTCGCCTTGGTTATTGTGAGTGACTTTGTCAGCGATTCTGAATGCTTCATCATAGGTCTTCATTATCGTTGCGAACTCCTCATCAGATATTTTGCCATCGCTGAGACACGCAGAAAGATACGAGGATAATTTAGAATAAGCTGTTGTTGCTGTATGTAATTTAATTATATACTCATGTAATTTAGTATTTGTACATGCGGACATCTTCTTAGCTATAATACTAAGAATGCCTGCGATAGTCGTTGAAGTTGAAACGACGATTGTTACAACTGCAGGCGCTGTCATTGTTATTGTTGATAATAATAATCCGGCCCCAGCAACAATAGCGGAAACTGAGTAAACAATTATATCAATAACAACCATACGTCTGCGATATTTTTTTACTTTTACTGTATAATCGTCGATTATATTTTTTAATTCAGTCTGACATTTACACACTTGATTATATCTGTGACGTTGAACGTCAATGTAGGACTGAGGTCCTTGGTTTTGATCCATTATACAATGACGTTAAGTGACTAATTGTGGTGTTTCAGCTACAAATTCCAAACACCACCAGTAAGACGTTGCGATTATTGTTTGATCATCTGCTTCCAGTAAAAATATTTCTTCAGCATCTTTATTTAACACTATAGATACAACTCCAGAAAAGCATCGGTTGAATGACGCCACGGAAATGTTGTAGTATAAATTTTAAACTTTGCAGAGCTAAAGATAGACAGTCTATACACACCAGTAACTTCTGCGGTATATTTGATAGTGTTATTTTGCTGTGACCATGTTGTTAATCCTGATGCTACTGTATACACGATATTTTTAATTTGTCCATGTGAATTTTAATCAGATTAGTTTTTTGAACAATATTAGGTATTCCACTAACAATATCATTGAGTTTCATGTTAACGTCGGAGAGTTTTATGTCAACGGTTGGTTGTTCCCCAAAAAAATCTTTAATGGTTTTGTTTATATTTCGACGAAAATTTAAGAACGTTTCTACATGTCTAGAAAAAGTAGCACTGAGTGTAGTCATTTCGTCATTGATTGTTTTTAGAGGAATTTCCTTATCATCGACGTATGTCTTCGTCGCAGCATCAAAATCAGATTCTGGTGTTCTGAGATTATTAATACCATTATTATTCATATTGAGAAATGCACGCATTATACCGCCGTTGACTAATACGTACTTAGATTCTTGATCGTCGACATATTTCTTTGTTGCAGCGTCCACAACTTCGGTTGGATTTCCAAGACCTGTAATTTTATTTTGGTTCATGATAATGTGATCCGTGAATGAATCACCAGCTTTCTTAATATAATCGTTGACTGACGTACCGGAATCTTGTATTTTACCTTGATCAGTAAAAGTAACGATATTATTAACAACCGCATTAGGAACTCGTATAAGTACATCTGGCAGTTGTATATTGCTAGTTTTTAATCGTCCTTCTTTATCCTGAAAAACAACTACTTCATTTTGATCAACACTGGTTATGTTTAATAAATCGTCAATCTCATTTCTGAGCTGATCGAGAGTTGCGTATTTAGATAAATCAGCTTGCTGCTGAGCTTTACCACGAGAAGATCTTCTGTAAATATCTACCATTATATTTACTAATGTCTGTTTAAATGTGACAACGTAGTATATTCATGCACAACTTTGTGAGGTGGTTTTGTTGATTTTGATACAGCATCAAGTACGTTAAGTACTTCTCGACCACATATTGGTGGATCCGTTAATGTTTGTGTTGGTAACGTTGAATACCATATTGGAGTACTTTGATCGCCGCTAATATACTTTAAGAATTCTTTTGGTGGAGCTAGTCCATATGAATCAAAATAAATAATTCCACGTGGATCAATTACATATCCAACCCAGTGTGTGCCTGGACCAGAGTTTTTATCGAGATTAATAATGCCAGCTTCAATATTGTTTGGTTGTTTTGGTAATTGATCACGCATAAAAACACCTCTGAAGTTTTTTATTTTTAATTTTTTAGCAGCATCGAGTAAATCAAAATTGGACATAGGCGATATCAGTAAACTGTCCCTGGTAATCTTAGGCCTTTTCCGTACCATGAATGTGGAGTCCCTGGTAATCTGAGACCGCGACCGTATGCTGGGCCTGATAATCTTAGACGACCCGGCTGTGGTACGTTTGGTGCTCTTAGACGTCTTCCGTGTTGTTTTGCCCGTGATCTTTTTTTTAGATTCTCTGCGTGCATAATTCCCTGTCCGGTTGCTTTCTTTAATGCCATTCCAGCAGCGGTTCCAACGGCGCCTAATGCAGCTGCTTTTGCAACAGCTGGGGCTGCAGCGGCTATTAATGCTGGTATAGCTGTGAGAAGTGGAAATATACCACCCGTCTTAGCGATGTCTTTAATGGCACCCGCAGAAAGATTAAGTTTTATACCTTTATTTGATTTTTTGGCTTCATTGAAATGCCTGAACTGACGCTCGGTCAACGATAATTTATTTGAGCCACCGCTCATCTGCTCTTTTTTCAACGATATTTTTATTCCACAGTTATCTTTTGATGCTGATTGTAGCCTTTTAATCTGACCAGGAGTCAGACTAACACTAACGTGATTATATGACATTATAATTATCATAGAAGATCTAATTACGTGTTACATATTTTCGACTGAAGCATCAACGACTCGCATTCGTCCACCAACACCTTCAAGTATCATTGATTTATCGCTAAGTATAACGGCTATTGCTCTGTAATCAGGAATAGCTACTGGTCGTGTCACACGAGCTCGAAAGTGTATATCAACTACTGATTGTCTGTATAAATCCAAATGTTCCAGAGAAAAGTAATAAATCGGATACAACGTTGTAAAATCTCTTCGTGATATTTGTAAACCAGTATCAACATTTTGATCACGGCCCATGAACGTCATTAGACGATGATAATGCACGTGCTACATGATTTTGCTCGAAATTCAGTAATATATCCTCGGATGGTTCTTGATGTCCGTTTATCCTCAGCGATACTTCAGAAACACTAAGATTGTCGAATATCATTGTATTACGTAATTGATTGTTCAATCGTGCATTATCTTGAAATGCAATAAATATATGCCGTGGTGCAGAAATACCCTGTTGAGAAGCTATCTGCGATGCAAATAAACCATTAATATTACTCTGGATAGCATCTGTGGTCATTGTTAACCACGATAACGCTGATTTACCACCTTGATTCATAAAAGAGAGTAGACGATCTTCTTCAGATATTGATGGAGTCATTACTTGCATCCATAATGAAAGTTTGGTTAATACTACTTTACCATGAAGTGCCGCAGTTGCAGCAGCATCAACACCAGCGGGGTGCCATATTGCATCATCGTCCGTGGCTTTTCTTACAAGTACAACCGTATGTTTCGCTCCAAAAATAACCTTTCTGACGTTTCTGCAAAATCCAAATATATGTGACAGTGGAATCGCACATGAAAACATTTCATTTTCGTTAAACATTGCTGGACGTGACGCAAATCCCAAATTGAAATTTTCATTCATTGATACAACTGTATCCCCAGCTGCATTTAGTGTTACATTCCTATGTTCGGGCTGATCAGTTGTATCCTTTGCAAACATCATTGATGGACCAGCTGATCTTGAATAATCGTCGCTGTATCTAGCAAGACCCAATATTGTTGTAGCAACATCAACGTCCTTCTGAATTGATTCAATATTTTTTCCGTCAATCATATACGTGGCACTGTCAAATAACGCCATAATGCCATTATTAACAAAACCAACCCGATCAGCAATTCCATAATTTCTATTATCTGCTTTTAAAAGTCTACCTTCAACCTCAATAAACGCCTCAGTGGGTAAGAAATACCTACTTGTATCCTGAACCTGTAGTTCAATCCTCCCACGCTGATCTGGAATTCGAGCGTCATAAGAATAATATTGATAATCACGCACAGACTCATCTTTGAGTACTGGTGCGTTCATGTCAAATGCGGGATCAGATATGCGCTTGAACATATTTATTATATTTACTATCGTCTAACAAGAAGACCACTTCCTGCTATCAGACTAGCGGTTATATTTTTTTCTTTTTCTGACATTGGTACATCAGCCAACTCTGCTAGTTTTTGATTAGCAACTTGATTTATTTTTTTACTAATATTTGCAGGCATTACTTCAGTGCTATGTAATTTTACTGGTGGTTGAGGTTTTCGTCGTATTAATCGTGCTAGTCTATCCTTGATTGCTGAGAATGCTTTACTAGCAAGATTACCAACAGCACCAATACCTTTTTCACGAAAAACATCAATAGCTTTCATGCCCAGTTGCTTTGCAATCGGTATTGCTTTTGGGGCTATTCTTCTAAATAGACCCTGAACAACATCACCTAGTCCATCTCCGTAGGTTGTTTTGTATACTGGTAATCGTGAGTTTATTACCCTGATCATGGTTGGTCCACGTTGAGTACTATGTACGATCATTTTATTATAGTAATTGTATTTAATTACATACTCAGTCACTGTAGTAGTCATCGGCAATTTCATTAATAAGAGACTGATAAACATCAACGTCCATGATACGCCTGTAAATAACCGTCTGCAAATATCGGCTGCTTCATTAATTATTTCTGGAGAATTATTACCAGCTCGTTTTCCTCCGATGAGGATTTCTAGTCGTTCAACATCAGCAAGGACATTATTAGGACACGGAGTAAGATTACCTCCAGTAGAGAGACCCTTTCCTTCTTTTTCCTCTATAGATTTTAATTGTCTTTTTATTTCTTTCTCTCTATCTCTCATTTTTTCCATTTTTCATTGAATTCACCCATTTCCTTAATTAAATTTCTTTCTTCTTCTGAATCTGGAATTAAAATAGTTTTTCTTAATTTACTCAATTCCACTTTTTTCCATGTAGATTGAAATAATGGGTGTTTAGATATTTGTATCCATTCTTCTTCTAATTGTTGTTTTATCCTACTTACTTCTCTCTCTTCCCTCTCTCTCTGCACTTCTAACGCCCTAGCTACTTCTTCTTCTACTTCTCGTCTTTTTGCTTCTTTCTTCGGTGACAATCTTAATGGTTGTGTAAATCCACTTAGTTGTGATAATGGAGTTTCTTCAGGTTTGTACTTTCATAGTGATGGAGTTTGTGGTGGTAGTTCCAATGTTGTTTCAAGAGCTGGTTGTGATTCCAATGTTGTTTGAGAATCTGGTTGTTTTCTTTTTGTATATTTTCGTTTTGGTCTTGCTGCCTCTTCTTGTTTTGCTATTTTTCTTTCTTGTCTTTCTTGTTTTCTCTGTTCTCCAAGTTGTTTTGCTGTTTCCTTTTCTGATTTGACTAAATAATTAACGTTATCAACATAACCTTGATATAATGAATCACTAGCTTTAGTTTGTTCAACATT
This sequence comes from Megalonaias nervosa, assembly GCA_016617855.1. Classification (NCBI taxonomy): domain Eukaryota; kingdom Metazoa; phylum Mollusca; class Bivalvia; order Unionida; family Unionidae; genus Megalonaias; species Megalonaias nervosa. The sequence goes on along the minus strand of JAECUM010003922.1, from coordinate 25,158 downwards.
CATACGTATGCGATATAATACTTTTTGCCACTGTTCACGGGTTTTAATATATTTACCTTATTCAGGTTTCATTAATTTATCTCTTCGACCGAAAGTTTCCGCAGCAAATGCAGCTAATTGTTGTAGATCTTTAATTTCATTAATTGTTTTAATAGTAATTTCATCAAATTTATCTATCAGTTCAGCATTACTACTCATTACAGGACTTTTTTGTTTAGAGGCTGATGCTTCAGCAGCTTCAGGTGTTTGTTGTATTGGTTGAGCAGCAGCTATATCAGCTGGAAGTCCACGTAAAATTCTTTTTGTCTGTTTTGTTCTTTCTGCTATTTTTCCAGTTGCTTCAGCGGTTTTCTCTAAAGCAGGAAGAAGACCTTTAGTGGTTTCTGTAAAAGGTTTAAATAATTGTTTTGTATCCTCTTCAAATTCAACATGAGATTCCTGACGTGATTGTAGTTCTTGCTTGACAGAATCACGAACAGGTAAATATTTTTTAATTGCCTCTAATCGCTCTCGAGCTAATTTAGCTGAATGTGGTTCTCCAATATTCATTATTGATAATATTTATAATAATTGTTTAATTTATAGCAGCAGGCAGGGTGAACGACAAAAATTAATTGACCCGGCGAGTAAACTAAACGCACTATAAAATAAAAACAAAATATGTCAACGATGGAATAACAAAAATGAGCTAACCGAAACGATTTATTATCCGTTTTGGAAATAATATCGGTTAGAAGATTCGGTTTAGCGTTATTGACATTATTTTTTCAACCCCCGTAGGAACCTTTATTTTTGTTCACGGACCCTCGGAAAAAGTTGTAGGGTTCACCCTGCCTGCTGCTACAACAATAACAACAAAAAATAAAAGACGTGCAATTACAGGCAAATGTGTAAAATATGGCACAGGAAAATATAAATTTATTCCTCTTGACTTGTCAGTCAAAGGTGGAGATATCGCTGTTTCATTAGGGAAATTACCAGGAACTCCATGGGCTAAATACCCCGGTGAGAAACATCTTCCTGGATATAATTATTGTGGTCCTGGAACTCGACTTGATATCAGACTTGATGATCAAGATCAACAAAGACCAGGAGAGTATCCAATAAATAAGATTGATCAAGCGTGTCATGTTCATGATGTTGCCTATAAAAGCAAAGATTTACAACAACGGCATCTCGCAGATGTGAAATTGATTCATGCGTTAAATTCTATACCCAATAAATCTCTCAGAGAAAAACTCGCTAGTTTTCTAGTAAAATCTGCTATGAAAGGTAAAATAATCCTAGGGGCTGGTAATTAATTATATAACTATTATAATGGAATCTGTTTATTATAGCCCAAGAGGATATTGGAGGGGCAGAGCAGCGATTAGTAAACTTGCTGAAGCTGCAAAAGTCTCACGTTCTGTTGCTGCAACGTGGTTAGCACGACAGGCAATATGGCAAATTTATCTACCACTACCTAAAAAAATTCAGTATGCACATTTTGATGTCAGCACCCCTAATGAAGTTCATCAAGCAGATATTTTATTTTTACCACATGACACCATTAAAATTAGCAGACGTCAATCACGCACGTACAAATACGCATTAACTGTCGTTGACGTTGCAAGTAGATATAAAGAAGCGGAACCATTATCAACAAAGACAGCATCTGAAGTTGCATCTGCGTTTGAGCGAATTTATCAACGTGGTGGTCTACGATGGCCACAATTATTACAAGTTGATCCTGGTAAAGAATTTCTTGGTGCAGTGTTATCGTTGATGAAAAAACATAACGTTAAAATCAGATGAGGACACATTGAAATTCATCGTGATCAGGCAATCGTTGAATGATTTAATCGAACACTTGCTGAGCGGTTATTTGGATATCAATATGCAAGGGAAATATCCACTGACTTTAAGTCCGGGGAGAGATCTCGTGAATGGGTTGCAAGGTTATCAAGTGTGATAGCTGCGTTAAATAATGAAATTACTCGTGCAACTTCCATGAAACCTTCTAATGCGATCACAAAAAATATATACAAATACACCGACGTGAATCTTCCTCCCAATCAGTATTAGGTAATGTAACTGTAAGATATTTATATGAACCTGGTGAACTTAAAGGTGGTAAAAAAAGAACAACTGATCCTATCTGGAGTGTGGCTACACATAAAATTTCTAGCGTGGTAAGATCCACAGGTAGACCTGCAATCTACAGACTAGATTCTACGGCTCCTCAACGTGGATTTGTACGTGAACAATTACAAGCAATTCCTGAGGACACACAATTACCACCACCTTCACTTATGTAAACTAGCACCAGAGCGTCCAGCGCCCCGACGTCGATTACATTCGAGACATGTCAGCATCACATTATCACGTGTATGATCAAGATCACTATTAATTCTGTCTACGGTAAATTGTCTTGGATTATTATTCGAATATTGCCATAACATATTACAGTTACAGGTTGCACAATTATTATTCTGTCGTTGTTTTAGTGTTATAATAAATTCAGTATCAATATCAAAGTCACGCTTATTTTTTTTGTCACATTGCTTATAACCAAATAGTTTTTTCTTATTACGTCATTGCTAATAGTTTGATCATTATTTTCTGTAAAATTCATAATAACCCTATGTAGTTGATATATTCTTCTGACTCGAGATACTGCGAGATAAACTAAATTTGACCATTCGATCCGATCATCTATAATCCAGATATTTGTATCAGAAATAGTTAATCCCTGTGACGAATGAATCGTTATAGCGTATGCTAACGTCCACGGCGATTTATCCATGCTTAATGCGCTCTCAACAACATCAACAGCAATCAAAACAATGTCATTCAAGACAAGATTTTGTATCCCACCACCAGGAATTTCAACTTCAATATTCTGTCGTCGAGTATCTGTTGGGCGATAACATAATGGTACAGGCAGATTTGAAAACTTTTCTTTATGTAACAGAAATAATTTCTCTTGCAGTTCATCACGAACTATTTTTCTACTTGCGACTATCAAATCAGCAGGTCTCCATAAATTCAAAAAATCATTCATAGTAATTTCTGGAATTACTTTACGCATTATCTCACATTGTATTTTATCTGGCTGCAGTCTGATTAATCTTTTAAGTTCTTTCAGCGGTTCATCAATAGCTCTATGGTCATCAGTTATTTCTTCGTAGTAATCTAAATTATTCTTCAGCCATTCATGTGGAGATTGTCCAATAAAGGGTGGTGGTTGACCATGATCACCACACATTATTACAGCAGTATTCTTTGTTAATAACCAATCAAGAAATGTTTTTAATATTTCTAACGATACCGTGTCTACCTCGTCCCAGATAATATACTTAGGTATATATTTTTCACCCATTCGCTCAGGAGTCCATGTGTCTCCGCACCATCTGAAGAAACTATGATATGTACATGATTTTACTCCTCGTTCTTTTATTTCTCTGGCGAGTTTATGTGTCGGTGTCAAAACAATTATATCTGAATGGTTGTTCAGGAATAATTTAATCGCACGAGTTGTTTTACTTGAACCACAGTCTTATGTCTAGCCACAGGATCATATACAGATGGTGCTGATGACTTTGATACTTGATTATTATTTTTGTAATATATTTCCTTAATTTCAACGTCGGCAGATTCAGAATAACTAAGTATATTTTCTTGTTTTATTCTCCATGATCCCCATTCACCATTACCAAGTAGCGATTTTAACAAATCCGTATATTTTTTATTTATATAAAACGAATCCGTAGCAACTCTGACAGCGTAACGAGGAAATCTATTTATCATAGACAGTAGATTTATCGAAACGTAGGCTAGCATTGAAGATATTAAATGAGTAAATTGCGGTGAGTCGCCATCAATATAGCTTACAATTGTACCTAGTTTGGTTCCGTCTGATAAATAAGCATTACTTCGATTTATAAATGTGTTTTTTTTTCGTTGTATCAGTTGTTATAAAATCGAGTTCAGCATCGTCCATAAATAATCTTGTACAGTGTCGTTTATGATCATATGATCCTCCTTGTGTAAATTTACCGATTATCTTTCTACCAAGATCTTTTGCAAGTTTCTCATCGCTTTCTTTCCTGCATTTATATATTTTAACAATGTCATCTTCGTTAAGATCAGGAAATTCTTTCCTGGCATCATCAATATTAAATCTATTTGGTTCTGGTAACCAAACTTGTTTCTGTGGACGATACGATATAATCGCTTCATTTACCTTTGATGATATTAAAATTCCAGCATCAAGCATATATCGTAATAGTACTATTGGAACCCAACATTTTTCTGAAAAATGTTTTCCAAACCAAGCATAACTAATCGGATGGAGATTTTCTGTAAACTCGAATGATTCTATGTATGCGAATCCGGTTAAGTCAAAATCTGGTAAGGGTCTGTTTATCGCAACTCTGGTCATCTCATGTGATGGATGTCCAAATCTCTTAAAGTATTCAGAACACTCTATACATCCAAGAAAACTTCCAGGATAACATGCTACCATATCAAATGAGATAACGTCGCTATAATCGTATTTAGTATTCCATAATCCACCGTGTCCATATTCAATACAACTTTTCTGGACATCTTCAAGAAATTCCAATCGTGTCGGTTTCCATGAATTTTTCTCCTGAGGAAAGTGAGCAGCAACTGATGGAACGGTAAAACAATTATTTAGTAATTGTCCAACCTTGACATCGTCAGAAGTATATTTTAATGCAAGATTTTTCATTTCTACATGAAGAGATTCTATACGATAAATATCCCCACCAGGCTGTACAAATTGATCATAATAATCATATTCTGAACTTTGAAACAACCAAACAGATACAGGGTCACTTTTACTGATATTTCTAATAAAATCAAATATATGACCATCATAAAATTTAACCGTTCTGTCTCGTGGAAATATTGTTACTGCCACAGTCCATGCATGCGCATTATGATCAATAATATCTATCGAAGCTCCTCTTGATTCATATTTCGATTTATATAAAATCTCTCCCGTTAACGTCTTCACTGTTATTGGAAATTTTAATAGCTTTCCCAGCTCAGCAACATCTTTAATAGATGCTCCAGTATCTTTAACTGGTTCTGCCCACGTATTTATTTTTTACGTCGTAAATCTGTTAAACCATTACCACGTATTGCGTTTGTGAAGTGTTCTGTAACTCGTTCAGCTACACAATTTATTCTTGACTCTGACAGTCTCATCGGCTTGAGATCCCCAACGTCAGGTTTATTATTCAGCGGATATATTGCATTGACAACCGCAGTCACAGGGTACCCACATTCATAATACGGTTTGTCAATGCCAGTCAGTATTCCGTGTTTGGATTTATTATTTAAGAGAACAATATTATTTCCCGACTGTATGCGGACTGGATCACGCTTGTCACGGATAATCCAAGTGTTGTCGTCTGTCCTTACAATAAATTTTATTAAAATAAAATATTTTTGAACATCAAGGTGGTTAATAATCTCTCTTCCTCGTCTGTCATTCATTATAGTATCGACAATATTTCCGATCCTAAATGTTGACCACACATGAGCCGCACCATCGTCACGAAATTCCTTCTTGGCTTCACGGATACGTTTAGTTATATCCTTATTTGTTAAAGCCAGATCTTGCATCGAAGAACTAAATTTATATTCTGGTAGTCTGTCAAGATCAAATCTAGCTCCCGCTGAAACGGTGGAAGGTTCAATTGTGGATAATTCATCCATTATTATAGTTAGGACAAATATATATTTAAATTAAATTTTATTATATATTTAATGATTCAAACAAAGAATCGATGTAATTGGCTTATGATCGGATATACTTCTTGTAACAAAGCATGTGTAAATGAATTATGTGGCTACCATATGCAAAATCTTAGAAATAGTAGTCTAGGACCAAAACCGTGTGTGCAATGTGGTGTTGGAGTCAGAGGAAAAACTCAGTTATGTGTAAAATGCGGCGGTAAAAAAATAGAGAACTAAAACGATATTATGATAAAAAAATAATACCTTGACATCGTCAGGTAAATCTCCTATAAAATCCGCAGAAGACTATCTCGCTAGATTTTCAAAATAATGATTTAGACAAATAATATTATCATATAAATGGAGCAAAAAGAATTTGTAACGCATCCAATGATTAAAAATTATGAAGCGTCTCGAGATGGTGTGATCAGAAACTGCCGATCAAAAACCCAGTCGGTAGTCTTGATAAATTTTGTTATTTTAGATTCAATACCAGTGGAAATAAAAGTTATTTCTCACATAGATTCATCTATGAATGTTTTCATGGGGTCATTGAAGATGGACTTGTAGTTGATCATATTGATGGAAATCCCAAAAATAATCATTTATGTAACCTGCAAGCTATTACACAGTCAGAATTCTGCACGTGGAAATGCTGGAAAATGTAAAAAGTTTGCAAGAAGAGTTATTAAATCCGTAAATGCAGAAACAGACCAGGAAATAATATTTTCATCAATAAATGCAGCTGCCAGATATTTTTGCATCCACCCATTTTCGGTACAACTTGTCACAAATAAAACATACAAATCGGCATTTTCAAAAAAGTACGATCAGCGGATAATATTTGAATATATCCCTATTGTGTCAGATAATGAAACGATAGAACTCTACCCTCTTAACTTAAAATAAAAAAAAACAGAATAAATAAATATTTTTTTTTTTACTGTATAGTTCGACTCTGTCAATTTTGCCAAGGGTTTTGTTTAGCAATCACCACAGTCAAAGGTCCACCTTCACTGTCGCTGCTCTCAGTGTCACTTGTTTCACCTTTGACAGAATCAAATAACATAATCTTTCTCAACTGCATTACACGATTGTCCACAATCTTTTTTCTTTCGTACTCGTGAGACAATTCGGATCTGATCTTTCCGATTGAACGTGCAAGAGGTGCAAATGGCTTCACCTGTGTGTCATTTACCATTGCCAAGGATTCTAACATAGATTGATAAATTAATTTCACGAATCTATAATTGGATGGCAATGTATATTCATTCTCGAATTTTCGTAGTTGTAATGATTCAAAATCGCACAGAATTTTCTGAGGATCAAGATTATCAGATATCTTTATTCCGTCATGTTTTAATTTTCAATAGCAGAAATAATATCATTAATATTTTCATAGTTCATTATACAATAAATATTTCTTTAAAATAAAAATAATAATCAGTTTCTGAATAATTCTGAATCAGATTATAAAAATAGTAGTCCCCATAACCCCATGTGAACCCCTAGATTGCCAAACAACATTCTACCAGGCTCAGAAGGTCAGAGAGGGACTGTTTTTTGAGGACGGCACAAACACATAATTATATATATATGGTTATGATTATATTTTTTGCAGACGGCACAAACATAAACGTATCCTAAACGTATCCTAATGGACGGTACAAACACATAAACTTATCCTAAACTTATCCTAATGGACGGTACAAACACATAAACTTATCTTAATGAACATATAACTGTATGATTATGATTATATATACAAATGATTATATTTTTTGCAGACGGCACAAACACATAATTGTATGATTATGGACATGAATATATACAAATGGTGATGACGGGGGAATCTTGTCTACGTCCAACAGATTTTGTACACTCTCCCCCCATACAAAACCCCGGGGAGTGCAAAAGTACACCCACCACAAGGGTGTATGATAGGAGAGTGTATTTTGTCTGTTGTGGATTTCGAGGAAATTCTCCGGGTTCCCCCAATTAATAGCATCTGTCGCCGAATGCAAGATAATATGTCTTTAGCATTTTTGGAGACTCGAACACACAGAGAGTCTACACTAGTAGATCCACACGCAAACACTTTAACCACTCGGCTACCGGATTTCTTATGAATATATAGTTAAATTTAAGTATATAACTATTTACACCGTCTCACATGTGATAACTCTAGACTTGTATTTACTAATAGAATAAAATCACAATTATTGTAAAACTGCAGCGTAGATTTACTTCAATTTATAAACGTACTTCATAAAATACGATAATTCTACACAGTTGAATAGTACATTCAGATCAATATAACATGCCACACCTGTACATGCAGATATATAACATACCACAGCGTAGTGAATAAAATCAGTTATTGTAGAACTGTAGCATGAATTTATTTCGATTTTCAAACATACTTCACAAAATAATCGCATATTATCCTTTTCTATCGCAAATTACTGCTCCAGTGGCGGCTATTTGCTTACAGAGAACAATTAAATCGCTAAATAATTAAAGAAAACAAGATATCTTCGTGGTCTTATGAGCTGACGTAGCGACGAGGGAGATAACTGCTTAATTTACTATACAGAGAGAGTACAGAGTTATCTCGCTTCATTATATGTGTAATTGCCTCAACATAGGAATTGATTATATATTCAGATTTTAATGATTTTGAGTACTGTTTAACCCATCAGATTGAAGAAATCTAGCAAAATTTGTTAATGTGATGGCGTATTTATTTACACGACTAAATGAAAAATCTAGCAAAATTTAATAATTTGATGGCGTATTTAGCCCATCAGATTATGAAAAATCAGTAAAAAAAAATAAATATATTATTTCAGAATCAGATTATATTTTTTCCTCCTAATTATATCAGGGAATATTTACTCAGACGTTCTATGAGCGTATATATAGATTAATATTTAGTGATTCTTGTCTTAGATCCAACAGGTGTCCTGTCTGGTCAGTAAGCTTGAAATTTATCCTTGATAATAGCGGATTATGTACACGTAGATAAACTGGATTAATTGGCTCAGATACAATTAACCACCCACGGGGCGCTTGAGGGCTGAATGAATATAATATATATCCTTGTTGAGCTAGAGTGTATTTTTCAAGATCTACTTCATAGCTGCCATTAATTACCTCACATACTAGATTGACCGCGATCGTTGATGTTATATTAACAATACCAGGAGAAATATGACGACCTCCACTGTGTGGATCATTATTATATTTAAGAATGGTTGGTGTCGGGATTAATTTTCTCCATGAATCACATATTCTTTTAAAGTGTTCATCAATACGATCATTAACTGATTTCTTCATTTCATTATGATTATATCCTGGAATTGTAAACGTTGGCAGCTGTTCTTTTGTTATTTTATAATATTTAAGAAATAATGTTTTAAATAATTTTCTACTATGTATATTCTGAACTGGGTCGTCTTCATTAACTATATAGCTCCTAAAATATTCATCGTCAGGTGCATTCATTAATCTTTTCTCTCTATCAGTAAAAACCTTATTTACATATTCTATGTCTGATATAACCTGATTTAAATGTTGTATTGTTTCAATTATCTGATTTTTTAAATCATTACTGTAAAAAGTATTAATACCGGAAAATAAATTTTGTAGATTATTAAGTACACGTTCATATTCAGATTTGATTGGATTAAAAACATTATTAATTTGCTCAACATTAATTGTCGTCAAATATTCTCTTTCATTTTTTTTTACTTATGGTTATATCCAAAAAATATTGTGTTGTTCCATCTATAAATCTATCAAGTCCTTCTCCTCCAGGAGGTCCTATCCATGGATATTTATTACCTTTACGATATTCTGGAAGTTTTATAAATATTCTTTTATCTGTAACGAAATCAGATCGTTGTGGTTCTGGTGGTCCTTGATAAACTGCTGGAATATCTGGCCATCCTAACACAGATCTAATCGTACTTTGATAAATATCTACAGAATAATCAGGAGAATTTAATTCAATCGCCGCTGATAATGTTGGTTCATAAGCAGTAATTGCTATTTTTTATTCTTTCCCTGTAATAGATTTAATTCTGCGTTGGAACTCGTCATTGATTTGTTCTATTTGATAACTGCCCGTTGGAATAGCAACTACTTGCCAATCAGGAGTTCCATCAGGCTTATTCTTATTTGAAAATACTAATGAATTATTTGGTTGTAGTCGACCAAATGGTCTTGATCTAATATTTGGCCAGCTATAATAAACCCGTAATCGCGCTAATGCTATTTCTTTTGCAGGAATTGCAGTTGGAAAGTTAACGCTAAACTCAGGATTGGTCGAACTTAATGATATCATAGTAGTTTTTGACGGTGCTGTATTAGTGACGATCTGTTGAAGTAATTCTCTTGACGCTGTCGAGGATTCAGTCATCATTATTATTATTGTTATTATTTAATTCTCTGCTTTTTCGCCTTGGCTGTTGTGAGTGACTTTGTCACCAGAATCGCTAGCGATTCTAAATGCTTCATCATAGGTTTTCATTATCGTTGCGAACTCTTCATCAGATATTTTACCATTGCTGAGGTACGAAGAAAGATACGACGATAATTTAGAATAAGCTGTTGTTGCTGTATGTAATTTTATTATATACTCGTGTAATTTAGTATTTGTACATGCAGATATCTTCTTAGCGATAATACTGAGAATGCCTGCGATAGTCGTTGAAGTTGAAACGACAATTGTTACAACTGCAGGTGCTGTCATTGTTATTGTTGATAATAATAATCCGGCTCCAGCAATAATAGCAGAAACTGAGTAAACAATTATATCAATGACAACCATACGTCTGCGATATTTTTTTACTTTTACTGTATAATCGTCGATAATATTTTTTTAATTCAATCTGACACTTACATATTTGATTGTATCTGTGACGTTGAACGTCGATAAGTGACTCCGTCAATAGGGTTTGATTCATTATACAATGACGTTAAGTAATTAATTAAGGACTTTCAGCTACGAATTCCAGACACCACCAGTAACGTCTCGGGGGCATTTCCGTTGATGTCAACGTAAATGTTTCTTTGATGTTCTTATTTAGCATCACCAGTAGAAGATTATGATATATATTCGGTGATGATGAAGTGGCCGCAGTAATTTCCAAACCATACATGGACAGCCTGTATAACCCAGTTACTTCTGCGGTATGTTCAAGAGTGTTATTTTGTGGTGTCCATGTTGATAATCCCGATGCTACTGTGTACACGATATTTTTAATTTGTCCGTGTGGAATTTTAATCAGATTAGTTTTTTGAACAATATTAGGTATTAAACTGACAATGTCGTTGAGTTTCGTGTTAACGTCGGAGAGTTTGATATCAACGGTTGGTGGATCACCAAAAAATTCATATACAGATTTGTTTATGTTTCTACGAAAATTTGAAAACGTTTGTATATGTCTAGTAAAACTAGCATTGAGTGTAGTCATTTCATCATTGATTGTAGCTAACGAAGTTGTCATAGGAATTTCCTTATCATCGACGTATTTTTTCATTGCAGCATCAAAATCAGATTTTGGTGGTCTGAGATTATTAATACCATTATTATTCATGTTGAGAAATGCACGCATTATACCGCTGTTGACTAATACGTACTTAGATTCTTGATCATCGACATATTTTTTTTTGTTGCGGCGTCTGTATCTGTGGCTGGGTTTCCAAGGTCTATAATTTTATTTCGATTCATGATAATGTGATCCGTGAATGAATCACCAGCTTTCTTAATATAATCGTTGACTGACTTACCGGAATCTTGTATTTTACCTTGATCAGTAAAAGTAACGATATTATCAACAACCGCGGTAGGAATTCGTATGAGTACATCTGGAAGTTGTATATTACTTGTCTTTAATCGTCCTTGTTTATCCTGAAAAACAACGACTTCATTTTGATCCACACTTGTAATATTTAATAAATCATCGATTTCATTTCTGAGCTGATCAAGAGCTGCATATTTAGATAAATCAACTTGCTGCTGAGCTTTACTACGAGAAGATCTTCCGTAAATATCTACCGTTATATTTATTAATGTCTGTTTAAATGTGACAACGTAGTATATTCATGCACGACTTTATGAGGTGGTTTTGTTGATTTTGATCAGCATCAAGTACAGCGAGTACTTCTCGACCACATATTGGTGGATCAGTTAATTGTTGTGTTGGTAGCGTTGAATACCAGATTGGAGTACTTTGCATGCTGCTAACATATTCTAAAAATTCCTTTGGTGGTGCTAGTCTATATGAATCAAAATAAATAATTCCACGTGGATCAATTGCAATGAGTGCCTGGACCAGAGTTTTTATCGAGATTAATAATACCAGTTTCAATATTGTTTGGTTTTTTTGGTAATTGATCACGCATAAAAACACCTCTGAAGTTTTTTATTTTTAAATTTTTAGCAGCATCAAGTAAATCAAAATTAGACATGGGCAGAATCAATGAACTGTCCCGGGAAGTCTTAGACCCTTTCCGTACCATGAATATGGGGTCCTTGGCAATCTTAGACCCTTTCCCTTTTTTTGGAGGTTTTTATTCCTTGACCCGTTGCTTTCTTTAATGCCATTCCAGCAGCGGTTCCAACAGTGCCTAATGTAGCTGCTTTTGCAACAGCTGGGGCTGCAGCGGCTATTAATGCTGGTATAGCTGCAAGAAGTGGAAAAATTCCGCCAGATTTAACAATATCTTTAATGGCGCCAGCATAAAGATTAAGTTTTATACCTTTATTTGATTTTTTGGCTTCATTGAAGTTTCTGAACTGACGCTCAGTCAACGATAATTTATTTGCACCACTCATTTGTTCTCTTTTTAGCGATATTTTCAATCCACAGTTATTTTTTTATGCTGATTGTAGCTTTTTAATATGACCAGGAGTCAGACTAACACTAACGTGATTATATGAATTATAATATTATGAGCGATCTAATTACGTTTGGAAAATATTTACATATTTTCTACTGGAGCATCAATAACTCTCATTCGTCCACCAACACCTTCAAGTAACATTGATTTATCGCTGAGTATAACAGCGATTGCTCTGTAACCACCAGCGGGCAGTCGAGCTACACGAGCTCGAAAGTGTGTATCAACGACAGATTGTCTGAACAAATCTAAGTGTTCTAGTGAAAAGTAATATATTGGATACAGTGTTGTAAAATCACGCTGAGATATCTGTAACCCAGAATCAACATTCTGATCACGTCCCATAAATGTCATCAATCAATGATATGCACGTGCAACATGATTATTTTCAAAATTTAGCAACACTTCTTCGGAAGGTTCTTGATGTCCATTTATCCTCAAAGAAACTTCACTAACTCCAAGCGTATCAAACACCATTCGATTTCGTTCCTGTGAATCTACTCTGGCATTTTCCTGAAACGCAATAAATATATGTCGTGGTACTGACACCCCCTGCTGTGATGCTATCTGCCATGTAAATAAACCAGCAACAGCACCTTGAATACTATCTGTGGTCATAGACAACCATGACAACATTGATTTACCACCACTGTCCATAAAAGAAAGTAACCGTTGCTCTTCGGTAATCGATGGAGTCATTGTTGGCATCCACAACGAAAGTTTAGTCAGTATTACTTTACCTACAGCAACTGCAGCATCACGCCATATTGCATCATTGTCGGTGGCTTTTCTAACAAGTACCACTGTATGTTTAGTGCCAAATATAACCTTCCTAACATTTCTGCAGAATCCAAATATATGTGACAGTGGAATCGCACATGAAAATTCTTCATCATCGTTTAACATTGTTCGACGTGATGCGAATCCCAAGTTGAAGTTTTCATTCATTGATGCAACTTCAGTTCCAGCTGCATTTAGTGTTACGTTTCTGTTTTCTAGATGATCAATTGTATCCTTTGCAAACATCATTGATGGACCAGCTGACCTTGAGTAATCATCGCTGTATCTTGCAAGACCAAGTATCGTCGTGGCAACGTCCACGTTTTCCAGGCATGATTCAATATTCTTTCCGTCAATGATATATATGGCACTGTTAAATAAAGCCATGACACCATTGTTAACAAAACCAACTCGATTATTCCGTATGCGTTATTATCTGCTCGTAAGAGTCTACCTTCTACTTCAATAAATGCTTCAGCGGGTAAGAAATACCTACTTGTATCTTGAACTTGAAGTTCAATTCGTCCACGCTGATCTGGAATTCGTGCATCATAAGAATAATATTGATAATCACACACCGACTCATCTTTGAGTAGTAGTGCGTCCATATCAAATGCGGGATCAGATATACGTTTGAACATCTTTATTATATTTATTATCGTCTAACACGAAGACCACTTCGGGAAGTGAGACCACTTCCTGCTATCAGACTAGCGGTTATATTTTTTCTTTTTCTGATAATGGTACGCTAGCCAACTCTGCTAGTTTTTGATTAGCAGCTTGATTTATTATTTTACTAATATTTGCGGGCATTGTTTCAGTGCTGGCCAGTTTCACTGGTGGCTGAGGTTTTCGTCGTATTAATCGTGCTAGTCTATCTTTGATTGCTGAAAATGCTTTACTAGCAACATTACCAACAGCACCAATACCTTTTTCACGAACAACATCAATAACTTTCATTTCCAGTTGCTTTGCAATCGGTATTGCTTTTGGGGCTATCCTTCTAAATAGACCTTGAACAACATCACCTAGTCCATCTCCGTAAGTCGTTTTGTATACTGGTAATCGTGAATTTATTACCCTGACCATGGTTGGTCCACGTTGATCATTATGTATGATCATCTTATTATAGTAACTGTATCTAATATCTAATCACTGTGGTAGTCATCGGCGATTTCATTAATGAGGGATCGATACACATTAATATCCATGATACCGCCTGTAAATAATCGTTTACAAATATCAGCTGCTTCATTAATTATTTCTGGGGATATATTACCAGCTCGTTTTCCTCCAATTAGAATTTCTAGTCGTTCAACATCGGAGAGAACGCTGTTTGGACAATTAATAAGGCCGCTTCCTTGATTAGTAAATCCACTTCCAGTTGCGCTGTCAGAAGAGGTGTCTGACGGCCAAAATCTTTTTTCCATTTCTTTATGCTCTCTTTCCATTCTTTTTATTTCTTCTTCTATTCTTTTCATTTTTTCTTCTTCTCCTAATTCTTGCAATTCTTCATACAATCCTTTTACTTTTTCTCCTTCTTTTATTTTTTTAGGTGCTAATCCAGGTGCAGTAGAAGTTGAGGGGAGTTTTCTAGATAATTCTTCATATCTTCCTCGTAGTTTACTAATAGGTGTAATTGGTTTTTCTGGCGGTGTAGGAGTCATTTCTCTATGTGGTGGTGATGGTGATAATGGTGGTGGTAAATCCAATGTTGTTTGAGGAGCTGGTTGTGCTCTTCTTGTATATTTTTGTTTTGGTCTTGCTGCTTCTTCCTGTTTTGCTTTTTTTCTTTCTTGTCTTTCTTGTCTTTTCTGTTTTTCACTTTCTTGTCTTTCTTGTCTTTTTCTTTGGATTAAATTGTCAATTTTATTAAGATAATCTTGATATAATGGATCATTAGTTTTAACTTTTTCAACATCATAAGGTATACGATATAATGATTTTTGCCATTGTTCACGAGTTTTAATATCATTAGCGTGTTCAGGTTTCATTAATTTTTTTTCTTTGACCAAAACCATCCACAGCAAAGAGACCTAATTGTTGTAGGTCTGTAATGTTTTTCTTAATTACTTTAACAGTATCTTCATTAAATTTATTTAACAGTTCAGCATTACCTACTGCAAGACTTTTTTTGTTTAGGGCCTGGTGCTTCAGCGCCTTCAGGTTGAACAGCAGCAGCTATATCAGCTGGAAGTCCCCGTAAAATCCTTTTTGTCTGTTTTGTTCTTTCTGCTATTTTTCCAGTTGCTTCAGCAGTTTTTTTATAAAGCAGGAAGAAGACCTTTAGTGGTTTCTGTAATAGGTTTAAATAATTGTTTTGAATCCTCTTCAAATTCAACTTGAGATTCCTGACGTGATTGTAGTTGTTGCTCAACAGAATCACGAACAGGTAAATATTTTTTAATTGCCTCCAATCGCTCTCGAGCTAATTTAGCTGAGTGTGGTTCTACAATCATTATTGATAATATTTATAATGGCTGTTTAATTTACAGCAGCAGAGGAGGTGAACGATCAATATTGAGTGACCCGGCGAGTAAACGAGTCGTATAAAAATTTGAAAAAATACGTCAACGATGGAATAACAAAAATGAGCTAACCTAGACGATTTGACGTTATTGTGGTCTGTTTTCCACCGTATGGAAATATGATCGGTTAGAGGTTTCAGTTTAACGTTATTGACCTTGGTTTTTTTAAGCCTTCGTAGGAACCTTGTTTTTTAGACAAATCACGATTCAGACAAGTGGTCTGTTCACCTCCTCTGCTGCTAAAATTAATATATTATAATTTTGAACCGTAATGATAAGAAGTATCAACTTTTCCATAAGCTGAAGGCTCCGCCTTATTGAATTCATTATTTTGGGTCGTAAAGAAAGAAGTAAACACTTTTTAAAATATTTAAATGTTGTTGGGCGACAACTTCAAACAATTCAACAACATAGAATCCCTAGTGATAAATTCTTTCTATAGTCTGACTATACCTCCCCGTTTACTTGTAAACCCCCCCCCAACGATTTCAATAACGAAAACGTTTAATGTGATAAAAAGTGAAAGAACTAAGTCAATTTAATCACTGATTTATAATTTCTAACCTGACTGTGACTACAGTGGCAATAATACTGGCATCCCCTGCACCTTTCGTGCTTAACGGACTTTCCATACTAACACGGCGCCATACTGCGTACACTATTGGCTAGTTAATTTCCTTCAGACAACATAATGACGTAGTTCATCCAATTCAGTGACTGCAGGATAATTCCGTAAATTACCATAACGTTGAACCATGAACATTGAAATTAAACCGCTTGTTAAATCCACGTAAAAGGCAAATTTGTTGTTGTCATTCTTTTCCTTTGCTTGATTCAACATTGTAAATATCGGAAGCAGACGACATATGAATGTACATCTGTAGTCGTACACACACCCCTTTGCTGAAAAGGGACTTGTCCAGGAACTGGAAATGAATCTCGAACATGTCCGTCTATTAAACTGAAAACTTCCGTTAAGCATGAAACGCGCAGACGATGACGGTGTTAGGGCCACTCTACTCACAGTCAGGTTAGAAATTATAAATCAATGAATGAATTGACTAAGTTCCTTGCACTTTTTATCACATTGAAGATTTCCATTATTGAAATCGATAGGGGGTACAAACAAACGGGAAGGTATAGTCAGACTATACAGAAATTGCGTAACCCTGCGCAGCGATACAAGAGACCGAGTGACCAGTTTTGCGTCAGTTCCAAAATACGTTTACAACAGAGGAAGTCGATTGAAATATTTTTCATTCATTTTGCACAAGAAATACTTGAAGTATAAAAATACGACTAATAAATCGATGACTAGGACTTCGGGTCATGGAAAAACTAGCACTGTAGTAAGAAATGTCAGAATATTTGAGAAGGAAACATATTAACATATGGTTAACATGGTTTAACATATTCGTTGGGAAACGTAACCGGGGTGGATTCAGCGGTGAATTTTACTTACTTCATCGTTGTAGAAATAGTCTTCGGCTGATTTTACGCCTGACGGAGACGTCTCTCTTTGGCCTGGTGTTTTTGCTCTCTAATGCAATAATTGTAAGCTTGCCTCGATTTGGAGGTGAAAGATGACCAGTGTGGCTCCAACGGTCGATTTCTATCTTGCCTTTGCATAAATAATATCGGAGCATATACGATGGTCTGGTAATACCACTTGAAAGTAGGTATTCGTGGACGAGTGGAACAACATTGCTATCGATACCAGCATCCACTATCACCTTATAAACACCATCTCGTCCTCAAATTCCGCAACCTCATCACCGCTGTCAGAATTTATCACCTATATTGTTATGACTCTAAATCTTAAATTAAGTAACATAAAGAAAATGCAACTAATTATTTAAATAAAATCAACAAATAAATTATTTCTCTAAGTTACAAAGTGAAAATTTAAGAGGCACTTACGGTATTGTGAATTAAATCCCAAGTAATCCAAAATGTCCTATCGTAAGTCCAAAACTATAGAATGTTCCGAATGAATTCCAATAGTCTTGACTATCCTCGTGTGCTATGATGATACAAACCGTAATGTATTTGAATGAGTTCCCAATAATTTTAAAATAATGTGTCAATCCAAAGTCAATGAGCACTTTGTAATTCCAATGAATAATTTAAAATAAATGTTTCCTCTCGAACTATGTCTGAACACAACTGCAAACTCTTATACTGGATTCCCACAAACTGATATAAAACAGGAATGAACTATTTGTTTATACAAAGTCCCTTTATATACACATTTTCACTTGACCTAAAGGTGAGTCATTCCTATGGAAAATTCCAATAAAATTGCAATCAAGTCTGTTTTTAGATTATTCTGAACTCAAAAAGCTATGTCAACATCTTATTTAAAACTTACAATCATGGACAAGAGTTAGCTATATAAGCATGTTGTTTACAAATGACCATTATCTTAGAGTACAATCAACAAGCATGGAGAAAAATTGATCACCCAATATAGATATAGATAACAATACGTAATGATAAAATCTAACGCAAACAACAAAGACGATTAAGTACGCACCCGACGAGATGTCGATTCCTTCAAACCCAGTTTTATCTCGGGCGATTAATTATGCAGATACTGTAAATCTGTCAAGTTCAGCACGAACTCCAATGATGCTTTTCTCCATATGTGATATTTGTCTTTGCAAATTACAAAACCGCTGATCACTTATTAACATCACTTTTACCGCACCTGGCATTATTTCCGGTTACCATAAACAAGTATGATTCGGACTCGCGCACTTTTAATATGTGGCCTTTAGGTTTATCAAAACCATTGTCAAGATAACTGACAACAAGTCGGACATTTGATATTTGATAAAGTTTTTAACTTTTAAATCACATACACAGTAAATATAGAAAGCTAACCTGAAGCTTTCGTCCCCATACTAAGGGCTTCATCAGCAGACTGATCAGTTCGCAACTGACTGTTAACATCACCTGAAGGACCGACTCTGAACAGGGACGGGGACCGTTACAATCTGCCGCATGTCTGGTACAATCTGTTAACATCGCTCACTATTCCATCAGGTGATGTTAATAGTCAGTAGCGAATACATCAGTCTGCTTATGAAGTCTTTAATACGAACACGAAAGCTTCAGGTTAACTTTCTATATTTAAGAAATTAAAGCTTTATCAAACATGAATAATACTAAACAGTTAAGATTGGTTCCACGAAGATATTACGCTTGGGGGGGGGGGACATCCGCGATCTTTACTTCAACATATTGTTTCATTGTGGTCGTCGAGAAAATGGTTAAGCTGTGATTGACTTAACCACAAGGGATCCATTCCAGTTAGCTGTGTCGGAGAAAGCTTCGCTATAACACCGCAATCATTTGGTATTGTTCTTTTGACTTTCGCAAGCTGACTTGATTTATGGCCAACCTTAACTTCGTGATATGATATTATTTTGCATTATGCTGTTCAGTTACAACAACTACAAACATTGCAGGTTTTCTACAGGCGGATAAATGGCCCTCATTCGAACACCCGCCCCTTCCAACGACGACATTTTATTAGAGAGAATTACAGCAATAGATCTGTAACCGCCAGGGATGGGGGGAGCGGCGCCAGGATCGACCAAGGGGAAAGTACAGTTCGATCAAAGACTGTATGTACAGTTGCAGGTGTTCCAATGACAAGTAATAAATCAGGTACAATGTGCAGACCCATACACGACAACAATTTGTGATATGCACGTGCAACATAGCTGCTTGTGATGGCTAGTAAAATTTATGTAGCGGTCTGATTGGCCTCTAATTAGAATTTAACATTAAGCCTATAATATTTGGTTACAAATATAGCATTCTGGACCCATATTCCATTTCTCTTTATGACTATGTACAATGTAACACCCAGCCCCATAATGTATTTTAAGAACTTGGAAAGTACAAGGGATTTTATTATTCTATTTTCATAGACTTACAGATCGCCTATTGGTAACAGACCGTCATTGTGAGGATTATAAACGACAAGAAGTTATTTCCCTTCCTTAACTATGAATAGTTTTGAATTCAACAGTAGGTAGCCGTTTTAGTGACACTATTAATCTAGGAATGAGAAATAGTAGGAATATAGTATTATAGCTTTATCCACGTAACTCAACAATGTCGATTAGAAGGATATGGTCAAAATAGTGTAGGAATAATGGATTTTCGCAGTTTTTGATTCATATTACATCATATATTAACTCGTAAGAATAACCCATGCTAGTGAAGAAATTTGGTGTGAGTGTGAACTGGATTTTTAACGTAGCTTTAACAATTTTTCAGTCATATCGCTACGATGTCTGCATTGTGGCAGTTTATAGTGATGTCTAGCACTGGGGCATCGTGCCGCAGACATGTAGCATCATCTCCCACCCTGACACATTATCCTGACACCGGGCCGACCAATCCTAACACTAACCTCTTAATGCTGAGCGCCAAGCGAGGCAGCTGTTAGTACCATTTTTATAAGTCTTTGGTATGACTCGGCCGGGGATTGAACCCACGACCTCCCACATCCGAGGTGGACGCTCTAACCACTAGGCCACCGGAGCGGTCAAGAAATTTGGAGAACAAAGACAGTACGAAAGGAAAAAATGGAAATTTGTGCTGAGTTACTGAAGTTTCATTGTGATTTTTATTTACGAAAATATACAAAAAGAAACATGTCTCCATGCCCTAATTTGTTTTTAAGCATGGATAAGATTTTCAAGCACGCACACACACACACACACACACACACACACACACACACACACACACACACACACACGTTTTATAATGAAGGCAATGTTTTAGTATTATCTATGAGCTATGATAATTGTCTTTTGGGTTCCGAAAAAAAAAATGGACTCTCTCTCCCTATTGTTATATCCTTCCTTTACATCTTATCCTCTTTGGTCAGTAGATTAATGGCTGACGGTCAGTCGGAATAGTAAGCGCAGTTCTAGCATTGCCTTTCCCATTAGAAGCTATAGAGACCCAAATAGGGTATCCATTTGAGGTCAACAACTTGTAACAATTATATGCTCTCGACGGCAAAAATGTCGAATTAGGTACCCATAATGTTAAACCTATAGACATTTTAATATAGGATTTACCATCTTGACATCCAACTGCTGTATCATGTTTAACCTATGGACATTTTTAGCACAGGATTTACCCTTCTCCCCAGAATCCTACAAAAATGGCCCCCTTGTCCCAATAATTACCCACCATGTCATACCTATGGATATTTTTAACATTATAATTTCCCCTTTCCGCTGTCAACCGACAAAGGCAGTGGCGGAATGTTAATTTATTATTATCTCTCAATGGACGTTTTTACATCTACTGTTTAAAGATATTCCGTTAATGTGATAAATTCACGTAAACATAAAAATGTAAATACAATACAGTTAATTACATTCATGAGAGTTTATTATATTTACGTGAACATCTTCCATCCTAAAAATGTAACAACTGTACACTTGAAAATAAATCAAGTTACATTTACAGGAGTTTATTAAATAACAGGGACATCTTTAATCTGTAAATGTAAGAAAATTCTAAATATAACAACAGTACATGTATGTAAAACAATTCATTTTAAATTTGGTTGGATATATGCAACCCATAAAGATAACAACTTCCATAAATGTAGGAATTATGCACAATAGTATTGCAATACGAATAGTATTTCAGGGAACAGTTCCAAGAGTCATAAGAAACAAATATGTATATGTAATCAATGGAAAGTCAATAAGAAATTATCATTACCGAAGTTTATTTCATATCCGTATCAGTCAAAAATGTATTAAATTCTGTAAATGTAACGATTCGTGCTTACGAGGCCGATCCGGGGGACTAAGTGGTTACAGCGTCCGACTCGGATGCGGGAGGTCGCGGGTTCGAACCCCGGCCGAGTCATACCAAAGACTTATACCAATGGTACTAGCAGCTGCATCGCTTGACGCTCAGCATTAAGAGGTTAGTGTTAGGACTGGTCGGCCCGGTGTCAGGATAATGTGACTGGGTGGGAAATAATGCTACATGTCTGCGGCATGATGCCCCAGTGCTAGACATCACTATAAAACTGCCACACTGCAGACATTGTAGCGATATGACTGTTGATTGCTGTATCATTAACCAAAGAATCGTTATCACATTTGCTTTGTAAATCAAGAGGTGGGTTATTAATAAATAATAAAACCAGCATTGGTCTGAAAATAAACTCTTGAGATACACCTGATGAAGGACGTTTGTAGTCAGAGGTAATGTTGCCAATAACTCTCTTCTGGTTTTCGATAGAGAGATGTGAATTAAAGCAAGGTAGATCAGACGATGAACATTTTTTCCACGGAATCCAGATTGCGCAACGTACGTTAACTTGTCTTTATTTTTGTGTTATTTTTAAAATTCTTGCATCTGGCCCAATCTATTTACATGTGTTCTTCAGCCGTGAGTATTTGAGAAGTAAACCAGTATGGAACTTGGTTGATCTTAGTTGCTTTGATTTAGTAGGAAAGTGTTTATCAGTGTGAGCATGGACCGAAGTTAAGATGGTTTTCATTAATGTTTCCCTGTCTAAAGTATGTTCCTACATTAATGTTTTGTCTAAAGTATGTCCCGACATTAATGTTATCCTGTCAAAAGTATGTCCCGACATTAATGTTATCCTGTCTAAATTATGTCCCGACATTAATGTTATGCTGTCTAAAGTATGTCCCGACATTAATCTTATCACTATCTAAACTATACCGAGATAATAATCTATCTAATAAATAAATTGTGTCCCATCATTAATGTTATCAATGTTATCACTGTCTAAATTATGTCCAGACATTAACCTTATCACTGTATAAATTATGTCCCAATATTGATGCTATCATTATCTAAATTATGTCCCCGACATTAATGCTATCCTGTTTAAATGATGTCCCGACATTAATGTTCTCACTGTCTGAAGTGTGTCCCGACATTAATGTAATCCCATGTAAATGATGTCCCGACATTAATGTTTTCCTGTCTAAATGATGTCCCTGCATTAATGTTATCACTGTCTAAATGATGTCCCTACATTAATGTTATCAATGTCTAAATGATGTCCCTGCATTAATGTTATCACTGTCTAAATCATATCCCTGTATTATAATGTTATCACTGTCTAAATTATGTCCCGACATTAATGTTATCACTGTCTCAATTATGTCCCAACATTAATGTTTTGTTCTGTCTAAATTATGTCCCGAAATTAATCTTATCACTAAATTTTGTTCCAACATTAATGTTACCACTGTTTAAAGTATTCGCGACATTAATGTTATCTCTAAAGTACATCCAGACATTAATGTTATCACTGTCTAAATTATGTCCCTGTTATCAGTATGACTTCACTCTCAGTCCCTGTTATCAGTATGACTTCACTCTCAGTGCCTGTATCAGATTCTAGCTGTTAGTAGTGACATTTGGCCAGAACATTAATCCCAGCATTCTGGATAGTTGATATCAGACACTGCCAACAGGTTCTGTTGTTTATCTTCCCATGGCTAACTGAGCCTGGACCAGTTCATGCCCTTGGATAAGGCACAAATGTTAAATTAATTAAAATCCCTTATCTCTAACCCTTACTAAAACAAGAACAGAGTGGGAAAGCAGGCAGTTATGTAGCTGGGCTTTGTACTGTAAGCAACACTGGTTTTAGTTTTTGTAAAGATTTTAGCTTTATTTTACATAAAGTTGTAGGACCCTTGCTTGGTGTTTGTGTGTGCTTTGAACCCGAATGTAACAGTCCCGATAAGACCACATTTTGCTCATATATAAATAATTTCATCAAAGTTTTATAACTTGATAAGTTTGCTGTGGCAAGTTTATTGTTAATAAAAAGGATAATGATCAATTTTGGAATATGGAGGGACTATAAATCAATCATGTTTTAAGGATCACTTACATATAGACGCGATCAACAGGGGCAGGCGCATGATCAGTAGCTTAGGTGTTTACTCCTTGTTTTCTGTCAAAAGCTGAATTAAATTTGACCAATTTTATTACAACAATCGATGTAAGATATGTCAAAGTTACCACTTATCACAAGTTGAAATTAGAAGTCTGCACTTTAGAGAGAAGTTAAAAGCTCGAACATAAAGAATATGGTACTATATAGTCGGTGCTAGAAGAAGCGGCTATGCATGCGCTATTAATAGTTCCAAATAAACTGATTCAAGTTCAGATGTTATAAGGTCATACCACCTTTATTACTTAACTTTGTGAGAAATGTAAAATAAATGACATATCGCCTTCCTAATGAACACATCTTAATGTTCGAATTTCAAGCCACTAAATGACAGTATGTTGTCATTAGTGAATCCAGAAAAGAAAATTTCAATCAAGCCAAGAATCTTTCCTGATTTATCGAGATTCAAGCCAATATTTATTAGTAGCTTACTAACTGGTGCGGGGGAGAGGCAGTCGGGGCTGTTGCCCTGGGCGCCAGAGGTCGTGGGGCTCCAAAACTCCTTTGGGCTATCATCGTCGCCCCGGTTGCCATTTTACCCTTGGTACGCCACTGATTTTTATTCCTTCCAAGTTGGGCACTAGATAGGAAATGGTTTCTATAATGAATTTCTGGGGCACTTGATATTCCAAAAGGTAGTCGTCAGTAAAAATATCTGCCAAAAATTTAGACCAAGGTTACAACGAAGCAACATTAGACAGAAAGTACATGATGGAGGAGACATCCCCGTAGAAGGTCAATGTATCATAGAACTAAGACAAAACACTACCTTTATTCAACCCAATTCATCATAGGTGACAGTAACGTTAGACCTATTCTTGGACTTGGTACTTGTGATATAATGAAATTAGTCAAACGTGTACTTACCGTGGAGGAAACACGAGAAAATAAACCTAAGATAGGTATTTTTGAGGAATACGCAGATCTGCTTGATGGTCTTGGACGTTTACCAAACAAGATTAATATCAAACTAAGAGAGGATGCAGAATCAATTGTTGAAGCATGCAGAAAAGTCCCATTTGGTGCTTCATGATACCCTGAAAGAAGAACTTGAGAAAATAGAAGCTCTCAATGTAATCAAGAAAGTTGAAGAGCCTATAAAATGGGTTAACTCGCATGCAGTTGTTCACCAGCCAAATGAAAAGTTAAGGATTTGCTTAGATCCACGGAATCTGAATAAAGCTATCCGAA